>UXGD01000103.1:0-100158 GCA_900474315.1 Torymus auratus
TTGAAGTAAAACCGTGAGTGTTAATTTCATTCAATTCTGCTCCATCATCCTGAAACTCCCTGCCTCACCACAACAAAATGTATCATACCTATATATTATAATATGATTTTGCTTGAATTTTGGTGAATATAATACTTGTCAAAATCGATATCTGATAACTGTTTTTAAATTTAATAGAATAAATATAAATTTTGGAGCATTTTTACTAACATTTTTCTTATTGTCACTGAGTTACACTAACTAATTAAAGATACATTCATACCTCCTTTGTTCTCGTACCGAGGAGTTTTAGGGGCATCACACCTCCAGAGCTCCTGGGATGCAGAGGCCATAATCACCTTGAATTTGCGCACAGCGTAATTGTAATTATTATGTACCTCGACGCGCAGGTTGTCTCTAGTAGTATCGAAGGTATGAGAATTTCTAAGGAAAAAATTCATTTTTACGACGTTAAGTTAAAATTATACTTGGCTTCATTAATCTATAAATACTTCCACTTACTGTAAGGTAGCACAAAGTTGTAACGACCCTAAATTACCACTCACTATTTTATTCAAATAACTGATATGATTCTTTCACACATCAATAAGATTAGTTTCTATTTGAACCGCCTGGCGGCGTTGTAAGACTTACAAACAGAAATATCCGCCGCGGGTATATATTGATGGATCGTATAAGAGTCAATATGTTCTAATTTTCTACTCTCAGTTGGAAATGTAACATTAATTTTTAGCTCTTGCTCTCCCGGTGCTGTGTGACTTGATTTTATGAGGCACAGTACTGAGGGGCAAGAAATAACATATGAGAGTAGATAAAATCCATCCATTGATAATAGTTTTTCTCTTTATTCCTTTTCAATAAACCAAGATTTTTTTATCAAATCTAATTGTTTTGTTTTACCAATTATTTATCCCTGTTAAGATCCAAAAAGAAAGTTAATTTCTTCCCCCTTATCCTGAACCTATACAAACTAATTTATTTGTTAGAAATCTTGTCTGTTACAAGTGGCGACCGGGACATGACAAGGCGTTCTTTAAAACAACATCTCATAAAGGAAGAATAATTCGGTGATAAGAAAATACACATATATAGACAAAACAATAGAAAATAAGATATAAGTGCAAGAAAATTAAGAAAAAAGAAATCAATTGATTAGAAAACCTCAAAATTTAATATTCTTAAATGTTATGGCTGACGTTAGTATTGTGAGTAAACCAAAATGTAAGAAGTTGATTATTATCTGTTTGTAATTCTAAACTGAAATTTCAAATTCCTAGCAAAAAGAAATAAAGCGCACGAAGCCCGCATGATCTTGCCAGTAAAAATAAATTGAAAAACTAAATTAAAAGGATTTCGATGTCAATAGATCGTTATTACCGCAAGCAATGCTAATAATAAATCGACTTGTCATCATATCTATCAATAAAAGTAGTTCATTACCGTTGTCCATAAGATATAGGTTGGGTTTATCGTTTTTTCCAGGTATTGGGCATTTCACCTTACTTTCCATCGGGTTTAAAAATTAATTTAATTATCTTTTCAATAATTTGTCAACACGCGAATTGAGAGTCACAAAACAGGCCGTGTTTTTTTTTATCCGAGTATACGACAACCTTTCAAAAGCAATAAATAGTCAAAGTGTCAAAGAGGTTCAATCAGGAAACGTTCAACAGACAGTTTTTATCTCTTGTGCAATGACTTTACACTACTTTCATTTAAAAATCTTTTCCCTCTGCGCGCTTCATTCAATTTCTTCGTCTTTATCGCTTTACAGTCAAGCAAAACAAAACTTTTTTTTTTCTCGATCGCCACGAACAACGGAGCTTGTTCCTCCTCCTTGTCATTCGCTATATTTACCCTCCCCAACCCAAACAATATGATTATATTCAATCTCCGACAAATGCCTCGAACTTTTGCCAAGGCCACGAAATCGTCGGAAAAATCACACTGCCCACCTCCGGCGGCAAATACACTCGAAATTTTCCCTAAAATAACTTGGCATTGTGAGAGTTAACGGGACGCGAACACTCGAGCAAAATGAGCTTTCCACTCCGGGCTTTAAAAAGCAAACAATAAAACCCCTGCCCCTGCAGGCTCTCTCCCTCTCTCGCGAAATCAAGGCGCGCGCGCGATCCAATTTAATCTCGCCTAGCGTCGCGCGTCGCCACTTCAGCGTTATAATACTCTCTCGGCATCACGCACACATACACTGCTCAAGACGGAAGCGCGCGCGCGCGCCTCTCCTTTCTTCTCGTCGGCTGGTTTTCCGACAGCGCTAAAAAGCCAGCGGGGATCCGGCGCGCCGGGGGCCGATATGTATCGCGCCTGCGTGAGTAATTGTCGGGCTCGCGCTCGCTCGCTCGCGTTACAAATGGGCCCTCGTTCGGCCCGGCGAGCGCGCCCGTACATCAACGCGCTAATTACGCGGATGAGGCGCGCGCAGAGGCCCCGGCATATCACGCAGTTGCGTGTATACCTGCACACGTGCCTGGCTCTCTCTCTCTCTCTCCTCTGTAGGTATATATATGTGTGCACTTGCGTAATAGGAATATGTCAACCGCCGCGAGGGCAGCGCATTGTCGCGAGAGGTTGTTAGACGAGCTGCGCGTGTGGGTTGTATCTGTGTACGTGGTTTGGGGGTGGTTTCAGGTGGGTGCTGATGTATCGGTGTGGCGTACGTGGTCAGGAGGATCGGTTGCGTAAATACGGAGAGATATAGGGAGCTTTTGGCCGCGTGCACGCGCGCGGTGAGAAGGTGTTTATGATCGAGTTAGTTCTGGCTGGGGTTTATCTTGAAAGCGATCGCGAGGAGGTGGAGGGTCGCTCGGTAAAGGGGCGTGTGTGTGTGTTACATCGTCGGACGCGTGTAGGGTTGTGGCTGATGATAAAAATTACCGTGAAATTTCGGGTAAGCAGGTGCTCTCAAGCGCTGTAATGTGTAATAAGGTATAGCGATACGAGATGAACGACGGTGCTGTCGATTTTCGTAATGCGATGGCATTATATATTTTTGTATGGTATTCTTTCCCGAAATTTTTACAATTACAATTTTAAGAGTTGGGAATTTTTGAATCTATACCGTTATATTATATATAAGTATATAGAGCAATGAGTTTCGGGAAATTGAAGAATTTATGTTATTTGGATGTTAAAACGCAGTTCGTTGAAATAATCATTCTGTCAAGTGGAAAATATTCGAAATAAAGTGTATCACACGACGCGATATATATACGCTGCAGTAGCCCGCGCGGGCGCAGAATTTAATGGCCTCTCACGACCATAATTCAGCCTAAACAAAGCGAAATTTAATTTTCCAGAGCGCTTAGGGAGTAATAACATTCGTTTTAGTTTTCTATGTGTGTGTGTGTGTGTGTTCGGGAAAGTGAGAAAATTGCAACAACTATACGGGACTGTAATTGCTTTTCACCGTCGGTGACACATTTCAGTAGCCGCGGCCGTACGGCACGCGCGGAAGTTGCCCCACTGCAACACATACACGCTTGCGAGAAAGAGGAACGCGCAACGGACGGCGCAAAATTAAGACTGCGAAACGTCTTACGTGGCCCGTTATAGCAATATAAACTCGCCGAATGGATTTTCGCTTTCGTTTGAGAAATAAATTCTTTTCCGGACGATTTAATGCCCATAAAGTGTATATATATGCGATATACACATATTATATACGTTGTTTTTTAGTTTTAACGAGTGATTCGAAATATACACGCTTAAAAGACATCTTCATTTTGTCGTGTAAAAGTAAATATTCAAGATTAATTAACATATATATATTTTTAATATGGAGCAGGAACGGATCTTCGTAACGTATAGTGATTTACATTGGAAATTGAAAATTATAGCCTGAATTCAGTAGTTATACGGTCACGTATACATGATGTATATGAATATATACTGTTGTGCAGATTGCTAATGGCTATTTTTGATGGCTAGCAATTACGGCCGACTGTAAATGTTGTTTCTATTACCGGTAGTCCATAGCGCGGCTTTGTAATTACTTATTCATTTAGCACTTTGTTTTATGCGGGTAAACGTAATTGCTATGTGGCTCTTACTGTTGAAAGTAATTGAGAAGTGTGTAACATATATGAATAATATGTAATTTAAAGCCATCACTTGTACACTCTTCTGGAAATAACCGTATACATCTTTTTTATGCCAAAAACATCCCGATGATTTTGAAACATATATAATATATATTTTAATTGATTCTTGTTGTTTCGCACCACAGCACACAATTATTTGGCATATTTATAATCTTAAATAGAAAACCGTGTCATTAAGGGTGCACTAGCAAGGACATTTTCTCGATTCACGTAAACAATTACAGTCAATCATTATTTCCAACACATTTACGCTCAAAGCAAACCTAACTAATCCCACTTTCTCTCCCATAACAGCGTTTCTCATTTCCAATTCGGCAGCGAGCGCTTTTCCCCAATGTAAATACGCGTCATATGTTTTTTTTATCTTCTCAACGCCAATAAAAAAATACGCACAAATTGCATCGATCCGTCGGCATTATTCCGCACCAGAATAATCGGGCGCACTCGGAGCCTCGGGAGGAAGAGGAGGAGGATCGATGGGTTTCGCGTGCGCTCTCTCTCTCTCTCGTAAAACGGCGCAATTAGTTGCGCAACTCGCGCGCGCAAGTCCCCGGGCCCGTCGCGCTGAAATGAGGAGTTTCACATCCCTTCTCTCCCTCCCCCTCTTAATCAGCTCTCTCTCTCTCCTCTTTCCCGCCGCTTGCACGTGACTTTCTTCGTGCGGGGTCCCTACGGCGGGGAGGGAAATTCGACCTTAATTGGACGCTCGCGCGCGCATATATATATATTCTCCGCACCGTTCCGCGGATTTATCGATGTAATGGTAACGATAAGTTTTCTCCCCCATTGGGTTCCGCTCGTTTTCGCGATGCTGACGGATTAGATATGCGCGGCTGGCGCGATTTTCGCGAATCTCTCTCGCGCGCGCGCGTGTCTGTCTAATCCGCGAAAGCGCATATAATTGAGAGCGACGCGACGGCATGGCGGTGATACTTTCCGCGCGCGGAAGGTAAAATAATGGGGTAAAAGTTATTCATGAAATTCTTGGAAAGTGCGCGGGCATCTTTTTCCTCTCCCTCGAGCGTGAGCTATATTACGGGCATCTCGTATGTATCGTAGTGCGGTTGCGTAAGGCGCGGAAAATTTTCGCACGTACCTACCAGGCGCGCGAGAGAGAAGGAGAGTCCGCTGCTGATAATCTCCGCGAGATAAGGCGCCAGCAGTGCTGCACGCGGCGCGGAAGAAAAGTGAAACGCTGAGAATGAGAGTGAAATAACAATGTACACGGTTGCAGCAGGATGGGGGGGAGAAGTGGTACTTGATTCTCGGCTGCGCGGAATTCAATGTGTTTAATATACTGTGTATATAAACAGGGAAATGTCCTATTATTTTTTTTTTCTTCTTCTTTTTTTTTGTCGACGGGTGCGACTTTTGCGCGTATGGAAATTTTTCGAATATCGCGCGAATGGGAAACACTTGAAGTTTAGTGTCGTTTGCAATAAATCGTATAGCTCTTTTGGTGAAATTGAGTTTCCAAGGAAAGTTCAATGTATTTCCTAACAGTATATTGGTTCTTTTGAATAAGTTTCTATTATAACGGAACACATACATAATGTTATGATGAATGGAGTAAAAGGTTTACGAACTTACTAAATTCTACAGCGTTTTTAAATTGAATAGTTTAGTATAATTATTATAAATAATTATTTCAAGTTTCTGTGTAATTTTTAGTAATTTCTTTTTTTCGTTACAAACTTATATCGAGAGACAACATATTATACACTGTACGCGGAGGAAAATAATGTTACATTAAGAAAGATATTTTATTCATGCCCTGCAACGTATAATTTTATACGCTACCGTGACCATGAGAAAATGTGTTAATTTATGGTTGACTTTAATACATCATCACCTAATAAACTCCTCATCTCGAGTTTGAAAGCTTTTCCATCTCTTTCGAAGTACAACACATCTCGTAAAGTAACAACAAAATATATAAAAAAAAATGAATTATTAAAACAAATCATAAACGTTGAGAGAACTCGTTATACCCTTAATGAGCGTATCGCAAAATTAGATATTATCTTTGCTTTTTCAATTAACCAGACGTAACGGCCGAGTAGCACACAATGGGCAACCTTGTTAATTTAAGACTTATATAGCTCTTTTTTTTAATTATCAGTATACCTACGAGCGCAAAAATTATACCTTCCGAGCGCAGATAATAATTAATAAACCAATTCGAAATTTCAACATATTTACTGCTATCATGTTAGTTCGCCAGCATTGTTTGCTGCTCACCTGCGCGAAGGCAGAACGAGGAATGCCTGCGATCGCTATTCATAGGGCCAAAGTGTATAGAGCAAATTTATTAATAAACATCGCGCGCGCCCCCCTTATTTAATTCGTGTTATTTAAGTTCATAAATATTGAGCACCCTCTTTTCCCCCCGGTTTAATTGCATGCATGCACCCGCAGGAGAAAAAGTTTTCTTGCATCTAATTGGGTTTACTTACTATTAGTACACATAAATATTGCAATAAGAGGGACGGGGAATATATTCCATTACGGTCGGTAAATCAGGCCAGTTCGCATTTAACGCCTTGTTCTCACTTGTATCAGATGCAGTTAATAATGAAGAAATATGAACTTAACGCCACAATTATTTTTAATAATTCCGGCAATGTGCTAATGCATTCGTAATAAGTAAAAAAAAAAGAGTTCCCTCCTCGCGCTAACCACACCTTTCTTATAATCAAATTGTCCCCGTCGTTTTATCGGAATAGTTTATACATATCCTGTTGATATTATTGTATGCGAGCAAAATGTTTCTGGCATTAGACAGTTATAAATTTCTCTAATATATAAACAAAAGAAACGCTTTTATTCCCATTATTTTAGCTACACGTCCGTTCAGTATTTGTATTCTATACCAACTTTATGATGTTCATTCGTATACGCTCGAGGGCTAATAGCCCAACATGCTTGAACGCGTGTACTCATTTTACACATGAAAACTTTCAGGGAAATGTAAGGTTTCTCGAGTTGGCAATTGAATTGCGACATTACTTCTTGCTTCCAATTTTTGTTTTTTTTTTGTTTTTTTGCAACGTCTGAATATCCTTGTGTTCTTCCAACCTTGTTAACAATTTAACATATTTCATTGAAAAATACAATAATTATTATGTAGATCTGTACCGCGTGTTTGGAATTTATTCGCAACGAGGGCGCAGCTTGTATCCTTATATTTGGTTTTGTTTCACCCCTCTATTCCGTACACGTACATTTGAATAAAGATGTACTTACCGTTTCTGTCTCGGATATTTGCTTTTCCTTGTTCTTTGGAATTTCTCTACGTGTATATTCCACATGACCACATGCCAGCCAATAATTGATAATTTATGTAGCTATATTGATTTAGTTGCTTCTGTATGTACATTAATTTTGGATTTCAATAATCGTGGATTAATTGCACAGCTGCATTAAAATACGGACAAATCAAAGTGTCATTATACTAGAGCGCACTCGTGCACATTGTTATTACTTTATTGAAACAAGTTTATTTATTTATACAGATAATATATGTCACCGTAATTTTGTGTCAAATACTAGATGCGCACTCGTGCGAATTGTTATATATATTATTTTATTAAACCAAGTTTATTTATCTACGTCACAGCAATTTATGTTTACAGCACGAGCACGCAGTATAACATTTAACCAAAACGAATAAACATACAGCTGCAAACGTAGAGTGTATTTTCTTCCTCAAACATCAACATTGAAATGGAAAATTTGAATTCGTGACGGGCCGGCCGCTCCGTTACAATACACCCCGCCGTTATTATAAATTACAGTCTTCGGCCCCCTCTGTAATCTGCATATATTCAAAACACATCAGCCCCGTGTAATCATCATTCCGATTACGAAGCTCCTGGCTTGCGTCGAGCTACCGGTATACGTATATATACACACAACATGTACACACCCGTCAGCGCGTCAATGTGATTTTAATATCGCATCCTCCTCGGGCAACTTGTAAATTCGAGCACTTGAAGCATTCTTCGCTCTTTCACGCGTAATTTCTAAGCAGTCGTCCCGCATAAAATTACCTTCCCACAACCGAACCCCGTTAAACACATATACACACTCGCCGGTGAAAAAAGCCGCATACACATACGAGAGAGAGAGAGGCAGTTGTTATTACCCTCGCTCTCTCACGTGCGCGCATGTATATACTATCGGGCCGCGATGTGTCCGAGAGCAAATTGAAACGATTTATATTCGTCAAGATTCAATTACGCTTTATCGATTCCTTGTTTTCCTCCTCGGCTAAAATATCTGCGCGACCCGGTTGCTGATTACCTTTCGGCAGATATTACGCGGCCATTCGTTCCAAATGAAATACCGCGCCGGTGTGTTACTGCCGGGTGTGCTGCCGCGCCTCGCGTGACAAGATAACAAAGTATTGCCGGATATTTGAATTTAAATTGTCCCTTTAAAATGTCTCTCCCTCGTTCTCTTCCCCCGCCCTATCCAACAAAACAAAAAAGAGGACAGAACGTATACATATACCGACTTCCTAAAATTGGGTCGATCTGGTAGCACACGCCTTCCCTCCGCGTTGGCCGATATAAATCTCGTGAATATTCATCTGGAAGATATTGTTGATTCACAAGCTGCCCGCGACAGAGTCGACGCGCGGGTACCTCGTTGCCGTCCGCCCCTATATATATACATAAACCGACCCTTGCCGGCGGCGTGGCGTAAGTAGTACTATAGTAGTAGTAGTAGTCGCGCAAGAAGTGGCGCAACAACCCTCTGTATATAATCCCTAACTCGAAAATTTTCGAGAGAACCCGATGAAACGTCTGTCTGTACATGCGGAAAGGAGAGGCGGAGGATAGAGAGAGAGGGAGGGTGATAAAGCAAAAGCACCTCCGCAAACGTAGGGAAAGGAAACATTATATCCCCGTCGTGAAGATGCCTCCATCTCTCCTTCCCTCACACATATACACACTTTCTCGGGAGCAAGAGAGAGAGAGAGAAGGGCACTTGCTCCGGTAGCTCAAGGAAATTAGTAAATTAGCCGTAGCCTCTCTCTCTCTCACTCCCCGATGGCTGTGCGGTGGTGGATTCCGCGCCACTTGTTCGCGGGGATCGCTTTACCGTCTGGGAATGCTGCGCGCGACTGAGCAAAAGAGGAGGGAGGACGAGAAGTTGGCTGCGAGCCGAATACCTAATTGATTTTGCCATTATTCCCGCTCATTAAGCCGAGCCGCTACCGCTGCGGATTGCGTCGTCGTCGTCGTCGTTTCGCTATGAATTTTAATTCGATGCGAGAAATGCGCGCGCGTACACTCGCGTGAGTTTGAATTAATGAAACCCGGTGGCGGCAGCCCGCGCTTGATAAGACGAAAGTGAGTGGTGGAGGTCGTAGCGGTATAGGAGATGTTATAATACTTGGTTACTTTGTCATATTCCTTTTTTTTATAATTCTCCGTATGTGGCGTCTTTGGCCCACGAGTATATTATACACAGAGCATAAGCGCCCACGAGTCTCGAAGCGGTTGCCAATATTCCTCGAAAATTCGCTTAATTAAAGTCCTCGCGAAAGTAGCGTATAGTGAAAGAAAGAGAAAGAGCAAACGAGCGCTCTCATACGTGTGTGTATATGTGTGTGTGTGTGTTCGAGGGCTTATTATTGAAATGAGTTTTTTGCGGCATCGAGTTACGTTTACGAGCTTGCTGCGCCTTTCTCTCTCCTTCGCTCGTTCGTTTTCTCTCCTTCGAATTCTCCAATGATCCCGAACGATTCCCTGCGTCTGTGATGCCTTTTTTCTCTCTCTCCTCCTCCTTCGTTCCTTCGTCTTCGCGCAACCCGGCGCGTAAATAATAACTCAAAAAGCCGGCGAGAGAATCGTTGGCCGGCAGCAGCAGCAGCATATATACATACACATACGGCCGTATAACCCCCGCGCGCGCGCATTTGCGCGAAAAAAAAAACGACAACGACAAACTTTATTATTCTTTATAGCCTCTGTGTGCATGGGCGCATTCACGCCCACTCGACTTTGAATTACGAAATAAATAAATAAACGGGGAAGAGAGAGAGAGAGGGTATAGACTAGATGAGAATGAAAGGGATAGAGAGAGAGATAGAGCTCGGTATTCTATGTTTATGACGATTGTGAGGCGAGCTTAAAGGTGGAATATATAAAAGACGCAAGGCGAGTCGGTTAGCCTCTTCCTCCTACTCCTCCTCGTCGTCGTCGTCGTCGGTGGTGGCGGTGGCGGCGGCGGTGAGAAGTAGATGGAGCCTTGATAGGGAAAGAAAATCGTGCTGGCGCGAGCGCGCGCACCTCGTTCGTTCGCTTCAGCGTCGTTAGCTCGTTAACTCGCACGCAACACCTCCAGCTCTCGAATACCGGATATACTGCTGTCTGTCTTCTCCTGCCTCGCCTCTCTCTGTCTTTCTTGCTCTCCCTACCATGCTCTCGCTCTCTCTCTCTCTCTCCTTGCCGTCTACTTCTTCTCCGTCTGCTTATACGCCTCATCCTCCACCTCCTCTTGTCGGCCGGCAGAGAGAGAGAGAAGGAGAAAGAACAGACTGGTCGACCTACTCGAACGATTCTTCAATCTAGCGCCTCACCGCCGACGCGCCTTTTGCTCTCCTCTGTTTTCTCTCTCTCTCTTTTTCGCTCTCGTGGCTCGAGAAATGCATTACGTCACTCGCTCTGGATATCGTGGCGGCGGCGCGCGGGAGAACAAGAGCGAAATTACGTAAGACTGGGGTTGCGAGCACGGCATTGTGTATAATTATAGATACATATTATATATTATATTGTATGTATAACTACGATAGAGAAGGAGGGATAGATTTTTTGGGCTTCAACGGAGGAAGAGATGTGTCTTGGGTACTTTAACCATGTAATGACATGCGAGAGGAGGAAGAAGGAAGGCGGGGAGGGACTACGGGGACGACGTCGCAGGCAGCTGGTCGGTTTTTCGTGTACGTATATAAAACGCGGGACAGTACACACACACACAGACCAGGGCAGATGTTCGCGAACATACAAGCTCGCGCGCGCACCTTGACGCGTAACTTCCCTCTTTTGCCCACCCCTCCGCATCTCGACGACTCGCGCGCATGCTTATGTACTACTCCTCCCTCCATCGTCGCCCCGCCCCCTTTCGCACGGGCTAATGCATTTTCGATAATTTTATCTTAATTGCATGATAGCGGTTAATGGAAAGTCCGTGTGCATACGCCACAGCACGTGCGAGAAAGAGAGAGAGAGAGTGTGTTATAGTGTCTACGGCTCGTCTAGCCGCGCGCATCGGCAGCCGATAATGGGAGAAAGAGAGTGTGTGCTCGATAGAGCCCGAGAGGGAAAGAGAGATAGAGAGAGAGTGAGATGAGGTTCGAAATATCCCCCGTATCACATAATAAATTCCACATTAGCCGCGGTGAGAGAGAGGTCGTATTCATTCGCGCTCTTTTATCTCGCGGCTACCACTCGCGTGCGGCTGCTGCCGGTCCCGACGCGGATAATTGATGGCGCCGATTAAGGATATTTCATTATTTCGGCCGTGGAAGCGGCTACCGGTGGACGCCCAATCTACGTGGAGATGAGAGAAAGGAAGAGACAGTTTAATCTAAAATAGACTTGTTTACAGTGTCGTTGTACGTATCAAGCTATCGGAGACACGCGCGTGTGAAGGCATAGTCCGATATATGCGTCGCTGCTCCTTGTGTACATGGATTTCTTTAATTAAGGATTCTAATTCTATATACGTTTTCGCGATAGTGCGCGTATATACGCCGTTCGTAATATACGTGACCGAAATACGCGCGTGGGACGTTCGATTTTGCGGTTCGCCGAGATCTTGTTTTTCGGCTCGCGTAGCGATGAGGGGGTTCGATGCGATCCCCGAGAGCGTACTTTTGGAGGATAAAGTCGTCGTGAGAGAATAGCAATTGCTGGCTTGTTACGGGGTCGATATTTACAATTGCGTAATTTGAGGTATTAATTTCGATTGAGGTTAAAAATACATTTAATTTAGAATTATTTCAATAACGGAGTGCTCTATTACTGATAGTGTTTCTGCTTGTAGCTTTTAGTTGCCGTGTATTGTCGATTGGAAAAGAGCGATTGATTTTTTTTTTCGGTTGAGCCAATAAAACTAATTTTGTATGATTTCGGTGGCTAAGATAACATTTGTGATTTATTTAACTAATATAAAATTACCTAATTGTAAGAGATTTTTTATTTGAAAATGAAGCAATATATTCAATCTAAGATTCTGCAATAGCTTTTATGATATTACCATTATACACATGTAGTATAATTATGTGCCCAAATGCATTTATGAGCCGAAAACATAAGATATTTAATAGTACCTAGACATATTTAGTTTACACAACTATGATTCAAAATTCAATGATAAAATTGAGCAATGAGAAAAAGTTAATTTCGTGAATCTCGCATACTTATAAAAGACAATAATAAAATTATCACAAGTTGGTTTTACAAATCGACTTCTTTTTTACTATCGTATAGAAAATTTCATTTTCTAAATATATATTTGGTATCAAAAGTTAAAAAAAAATAAGTCATAGTTAAGTGATTAAATTAGGTAGATAAGATTAATATTTGGCACAAAAAACTTGTTGTTTATTAGTTTATATCCTGCACAGATTATCCGGTGTATTTCATTAAGAAAACAAAAAGAACATCTAAAATACGTATTAGGAAAAAGAAGAGTACTGAAAGTAAAGAGCCCGCGGTAAAAGGCCATCAAACCATGTTCAGTATCAATAAAAAGAAAAGTATCTATTTTCTTGAAAAGGCTTGTTTTTCGTTAGTAAGAAAATTACGCTAAGCAAAGCGTATAATATGTATCTTGAACTAATAGTTATTATTTAATTCTGTTTAAAATTAATAAGTTTAAAATTTACTGGCTTATACGTGAATTATTATTAGGAATATTGTTGATTTGAATATTAGAAATAATATAGAAATGAGTAAAAAGGAAGGGAAAAGACGAGATTTTAAGTCAGTATCAATTAACGATTAACTTTTTAGCTTTGACGTGTAGATTATTATCTTTTCGGGTCGAATGAGACTTACTGTTACGTCACAAAACACAAAGCTTCCTCTAGGAGGAAGCAAAAGGCAATTGTCATTGATTCTGTAAATGTACTATGTTAATTATGTTTTTAAAGCAATTTACATTTTATCTAGTGATTTCCAAGGTAACATAAAATAATTTTTATAAGTGGTTTACCAAAAAAGCAGTCATTTTTTTTAAAGCTAAATAAAGAAAAAATTTTCATTTTCACAATTTTTATTACCACTTATGCACTTATACTTATTTGAACGGTTTTAGGGTCTCGTGATCGAGTTCTAGTATTCAGATGAGGTTCTTTTAACCCTATCGGTTCGTAATCTATCTTGCAGAATTTGATGCGACCAATAGATCACAAGTAACCTATGAGTAACGCTAATTTTAAATATTGAAATTACTCATATATATATACCTAAACTTTGAAACAGACACGATAAAATACACGTGCATAATGGCGGAATTTAACCAAATAATTTACTAAATTAAAAATACTTGAAGAAAATGATTATTTTGAAATTCTTCATCTCATACGTCATAATTTATAATTTTAATTGTTACATGTGTTTCATAATTTTTACTGACATTATTTATTATAATTTTCAACATTAATTTACCATCACGAAGATTTATCATTTTGTTATGTTTACAAGCTCTTTCAAGAAACATTTGTGTTTACATTTGAATAACCAGTGAAAGCCAAATTAGCTTAAAGCAAGACAGGAATCATTCTTTAATCTATCCACAATACGATTGCAATCGCGCTAGTGCTCGCGGCGAGAGACTAGGTATTCTTGTTAAGGATCACAAAAGAAAAGGCCTGCATTTAATTTCGGTATTCACATTAAAATATAATAAGATGTGAATCGAGCCCACGAATCTTTGGGCTATCTCTTTACAGGCCTGCAAAATAAATTTCCATAATCCTCATTAAATTATTCAATTTCTCGATGCGCGCGACGTTCTCCTCGGCCAAGATCTCCAGTTATTCCAGTTATTTCTCATAAGAACTCGGTACATGCACGACTCGCGCGCGCTCGCGTAGCAGCGGATAACGCAAAAAAAGGCAAAGGATGAAAGGCCACGATGGAGGATATGAGCGGAGGGAAAAATCCTCTCCAAAAGGAAAATTCAACGGATATAATATTACAAAATCTTGATTGCTAAGATGTTTTTTTTTTCTTCTTCTATATTTCGAAGTACGCTAACTCGAAGATGATGATACTATAATTTTACGCATAAATAAGTTTTATTAATATATTTTATGCAAAATATGAAATTTACACGAAGTAGTCAATTTGTTTAATATATTATGTCGGTGTGAACATTGAGTGAATAAAACTGACTTGGAATTGCTAAAATTGAAACTTTTTTTGGGAATTTTAGCATCGACAACTTTGATCTTCTGCTAAATAAGTATTGTTGCCTGTAGCTAACGCCGACGGATTAATTTTTTATTATGAATTCTGCTATGTCACGTATTCCGTTTGAAAAAGGATATACATCATTTCTCTAATTTCAAAAGTGATAAATAGGATTTCACAGTGATGAAACTAATCCTCACAAGATAGGTGGAATTGTTCCTCAATTTATCAAATAAATATGGTAATAATCACCGAATTCTTTCTGGATTTTAATCATGTTCCCTGAAGCGAATAATTCACTAACACTAAAGTATAAAGGAAATTGAGGTTAGTTTTTAAAGACCAGTTTGATGCATTTAAATATAATTGTGATTTACTATGCATAAAATTGATAATAACCTTTTATTATCGAGAAAAGATAATTTGGTATTTCTCGAGGCTATACATGAGAAGTGTTTTATACCAAGCAAGAATAAAAGTAAACTTAAAAAACATCTTTAAATTTAAAAAAAGAAACAAATAAAAATGATTCATTCATTATAAAAAATTCAATAAATCTTCAAAAACAATATTGGCATTAAAAAATAATATAACTCATTCGAAGCATAAAATTTTCGTTTATTTGGTTCACGATTGGCTATCAATTATGTATGTTCATTGATAGTTAGTCTATAATGTGATTTATAATGCGGTGTAAAACCGATATACGCGAGGACTAAAAAAGATAAGTATACTTTATTATTGTAAAAGCATAACGACCCTGCAAATTGACTACTAAGAATTTTTCAGGATAAGCAAACCGTGGGCAGACTCTGTAGCAGCGAGAATAAAACCAAAACTGCGAAATCTCCGATAAAGTACAAGAAAGAGCCAGGGCTCGCCGGCTCGTGTGCGCTGGTAGAGTTTTCATATCAAAAATAACCTCCATAACGAGCAGGATGTTTCTATATTAGCGAGGAAGAGTGAGGAGGGAGAGGAGAGTCTCGATAAGGAATTCTTCGCGGACCCTACGGTGCCCCCGTCCTTTTTCGCCGTCGTTCGTCCAGTGCTTCTCTCTCTCTCTCTCTTTCTCTCCGTTCTTCTCTCTTTTCCTCTTCATATACGAGCGGTGCGCAGACCCGCCGAAGAAAGATAGAGAGACCGAGAGAGAAAGAGAGAGAGAGAGAGACGGTGGTCCAGCACGGCTGGTAGAATACCGAAGCCCGCATACCAGCTTATAAAGCTCCCTGTCCTGCGGCGAGGGCAGAGGAAAAGAGAGAGAGAGCCCGCGATGGTTTTGCTCTGCACGTGTGCTTGTGTGCGTGTATGTGTGTGTGTGCCCGCTCGCGCAACCGAGCCATGCCATGCAGGTTAACGGATTTCTATTCGTCCTATTCAGTGCGCTTTTTCAGAACACCCCACCCCCGTTAGCCCGGCGTCCTCGTCCCAGTCGTCGTTGTTGTCGTCGTCGTCGTCTCGCCGTCCCCGTCGTCGTGCTCGTTGTGTTGTCCTCATGGTCTGTGACGCTTTCTTTCCCTCTCTCTTCATGTGTATGTGTGTGTATGTGTGCGCGCGCGTCGCATTCGAGCGTCTCGCGTTCCACGTTTCCGTCGTTTTCGTCCTTCTGCGGTTGCGTTTCGCCGGGGCGACACGGAGCAAGGAAAATAACACACATAGAAAGAGAGAGAGGCAGCGAGAGGGAGGTAGAAGGGTAGAGAGACTAGGAAGAGGGTCGCAAGGACTATTGCTCGCGTGAATGGAATGAGAAATAAAGACCAAGTCCTTAAACGTCACAATAGAAGTTTTTATTTTCTCTTTCATTTGTTTCTTCTGCGTTCTCTCTTTCGGTCGCCGCTCGCGCTCCTCCCACTTTTTCTCCTTTACTGTTTTCGAATTTCAGCTCCAGAATTCGCTTGCGGCGGCGTTTCATCCCCCGCAAGCGCGCGCTCGCGCTATCGCCGGACGTATATATGTAAAAAAGGAGAGCGAGAATGGAGAGGGTAAAGAGAGCGACGACGTCAGCGACCTCGGGTCTTACAAGAGAAAGAGGGACACAGACTTTGTGCAATTTCTTTTATGTTTATCCTTCTTTTTTTTTACAATCTAGGTTTCGCTCGTATTTTACAAAATTTACAAACGAGAAAGCTTAACATGCGCTCTTGAGGCCTCGTGCCTCCGAAAGACGCCTTTACAAGACACGCAGAGAAGTGCGGTAGAAAAGGGAGAAAAATTTGTATACAAAAAAAAAGCGTTCCTTTTCACCCGCCGTAACATTTGCAGCGTAAATAAATACTAAAGTAAGTAACCGCGATTCGCTTAACACACTAGAGTCACTTGTCTCTCGCATTCTTTAAGAGTCTTCGAAAATTCTTCGAGTCTTGCTTAATGCATCTAAAATCACGCCGTCCTAATACAAAATTCATTAGAAAGTTATATCACCGTGAGCGAAGCATGGGTTCGCTCCAAGCTCTCCCTCTCTCACTCATTCACACACTTGTACACATACACATACAACACACATATACATACACATACTCATACAGCGCCTGTGGAACGTGAAATTTTGCACATTTTTCCTGGAATATATAATATATCGGGATAGATCGACTGGCGCACGCGCGCTGAGAGTTTCGATCGAGATTACGTATAGTTTTCACTTGTGCAAGATATAAATTATACAGCTGAGGAACGTGCGAGCGCGCGCGCGCGGTAGCAAACACCGGCTCTCGAAAAATTCACTTTCGCAAATCTGTCATCTCCGTTGTTGAATTTCCAGTGTGTACGCGCATAACAACACTGTCGCGATCACCGGGAGTTTAATTAAAACAAACATTTGATTAAAGCCATTGAAAGGCGAAAAAGAAAGCGGAGAGAAAGAGAGTGAGAGAGCGCGTAAAAAGGGCCGACTCAAAGGAATCTCGATCGAAAGGCGCGACGGTGGCGGTATAAGGCGCACGCGAGCGGCGCTCCTTACCGTGAAAAAGGCGCGACGCGGTCCGCGTGCTCGCCCTTATTCATCTCCGGAACCGAATGACTCTTGATTCTTTTCATCGCGCGCTCGCCGACCGTGCTCCCGGAGTTTTTTCTCTTCCCTCTCTCTCTTTCTCTCGCACTCGCGCTACGAAAAGTCCCACCACTCCGCGACGGAATAATAACAATCATTTACCGCGGAACACCACATCCGTTTGCCACTGCGACGATTTTACACAGGAGCAATGGCACGTCGCGCGCGCTGCTATGAATTTTTCTTTAGTGTTGTTGGATTTACGGCTCTCGCACGTGATTTGTCTAATTACGATGACCGACGTTGCAATAGGAGAATAATATCAGAAGAAAGAGGGAAAAGAGTAAAAAGAAAAAAAAAAATTATTCACGAGTAACGACAGGCAAGCATTCATGTTAAATTAAAATATATAATATATATCGAATAGACTATATCAATCGTTTATTTACAGACTTTAGTGTGCAGTGCACATTTCGCTTTATACATATACATGCGTTTATATATTTTTATATACCTCTTTCGTCTTTACACTCGCTGTTTTGGCTCTCGCTTTCCTTTGTTTCGACTTCCCCTCAACTTCTTTATACGAAACTCACACCGTATTCTCACACAAGAATATTACATTTCACTTTTGCCGATTGCCTTACATCTCTTCCTTTATTTACACACAAACACTCGCGGCTCTTATTGCACTTGTACACACGCAAAAAGTTTCTGGCATTCAGTCTCCCTATAAACTCTCTCTCTTTCTCTCTCTCTCTCTCACTCTCTTACTCACTCTCTCTCTCTCGTTCTCTCTGCGATGACGATGCTGATGCAAAATGATCAAAAACGTAAAGAGGACTAATAACGAATAAAATACCATAAAAAAAATATAACCGCGAACTAGATGTGCATGTCGAGTGTCCTGGATCTCTCGCCCGTCGTCGAGTTCATCTGGTTGTTGTGCTGTCGTCGCACCGGTGGTGGCTCTCTCCGCTGGGTCGTCCGCTGGTTGTTCGGCACGTCGGGCAGAGCGAATCGCAGCTTCTCCCAGAAGAGCTTGTCGCCCCACTGTAGGTACGTGTTGGTCTTGAGATACAGCCTGATGTCAGGGTCGAGGTCGCGCTGCGGCACGTCTCCCACGAGCACGAGTATAAGCCGACGACGCCTGTCCCGCAGCACCTGGTGATGCGCCGACTTGAAGTCAAAGCGGCACCACTCGGACTTGATGAAGTTCTCCGAGAGCACCATAATCGTCCGCCGTGATGACTCAACGGCCTGGACGATGGTATCGGCGATGAAGCTGCCCACCGGGAAGTCCCGATAGTGCAGGCAGAGCTTGTACGAGGGATTGCCCATCTCGAGCACTGGTGCCAGCTCCTCGGCGACGAACGCCTCGTCCTTCGAGCTGTAGCTTACGAAGGCGTCGAAGAGCTTATCGCGATCCTCCCTATCGGCGTCCGCGTGCCGATAGAAGATCCGCACGCCGAATCGCGAGTGAAACCACACGCGCATCTCGTGGCGAAAGAAGAAGGCGAGCATGCAGATAAGCACGAGGAGGAGAAAGGCCACGAGCGTGCTAACGAGGAGCGGCAGATAATCTTCCAGCGCCTGCCGCTCGATAATGGTTTTCGTGAGATTGCCGGCCACGCCGTTCTCCATGCTCTCCAGTTCCGTGCAAATCGAGCCATTAACATCGTAGCCCTTCCCGGTCATGAGGTCGAATCCATAACCGGCGTCACTTTCGCCCAGCTCGTTAGCATCGCGGAAGCCAGCGGCGGCGTCCGCGTCCGAGCCGTTGTATATGCACCGCAGCTCCGCGGCGTCGATTACCCGAGCGCCCGAGCTCGTGGCCCACTCGCGATACTCGCGTATGTAGTCGCAGTCGCAGGACCAAGGATTGCCGGCGAGGCTGACCTCGATGCTCGCGGGCAGCGACCAAACCGCGAGGGTCGTTAAGCGATTGTTCTGGAGGCGCAGCGTCATTAGCGAGCGAAGCGTCATGAAAGTTTCGTTGGCGATCACCGAGAGCCGATTGCGCTCCAGCCGCAGCGTGCGTAGGGCTTCGAGGCCGATGAACTCGTGGCCTTTCAGTTCCCGCAAACCGTTGTCCTGGAGATGTAGGTCTTCGAGATTTTTCAGACCGTTGAACGATCGGTTCTGAACGATCTCGATATTGGAAGCGTTGAGGAAGAGCATCTTGAGCTTCTTGCGGCCGATGAAAGCGTGACTAGCTATAACGCGCAAATCGTTGCCGTCCAGGTAAAGGCGCGTTGCGTCCATCGGTATCTGTTCCGGCAGTTTGCCCACGTGTCCGCCCATTGAGCAGTCGACGACGTTGGCCGTCCACGTTTGATCGTTGTAGCACGTGCAGTTCGTGGGACAGGTCATTTCGCAATCGCAGGCGTCGAAGTCGCAACAATGGCAAAGGGCGAAACAGTGGGTATCGTATTTACAGAGAAACTGCGAGTGCGAGGCCTCGACGAGTGGCACGTAAAGCCGCTCTCTGTCGTAAAGCAATTCACAGTAGATGCTGTCGAGGTCCATGACACGCGGTTGTATACGACTCTGGCCTTGGCGATTGACGCGCTGCAGCCACTCCATCGTACAGTCGCACAGATAATCGTTATCGCCGATGTAAAATTCCGGAAGTGGCTTTTCCGCCGGCACTGCGGATATCCTCAACGCGTACGGTTCTATTCTACGTATTCTATTGCCCTTCAAGTCCACGCGAGTTAAATTCGGCTTCTTAAAGAAAGCATAACTTTGCACCCGCGATATTAGATTGTCATTCAAGTATAACATTTCAACACTCGTAGGTATGGAACTTCCGGTGATTTCTGTCAGTTTATTTACACTGGCATCGAATGTGTTGAGCTGCAGCTGAGACTCGATTTCGTAATAATTGCCAAGCTCGCTTATTTCATTGGCGTGAATGTCGAGCCATTGCAGCTCCGTCGGTATCATGGCGTAATCGAAAATCTTAAGCTTGTTATCGCTGACATTGAGCCAAACCAGATTCGGCAACTTGGTAAAAAGATTGCTAATGTCAGTCAGCTGATTGCTGTCGAGCCGTATGGCCTGGAGCTTCACATTTTCGTCGAAAGTGCCGGGCTCGATGTACTGGATTCGATTGCCCGATAGGTTCAAGATGTTGAGATCCCTGATCTTATCGAAAATCCCCTTAGTGAGATTGCCGATGTGGTTATCGATGAGCCTCAATCCGCTGAGGTGGATCATGTGATCGAACGTGCCTTTGGGTATGCCGGAGATGAGGTTCTCGCCGAGGTCGAGGGCGCGAAGCAGTGGCGTGGCTTTTAGCGCTTCTGGTATCGCCATTAATCGATTGCCATTTAAATGAAGATCTTGCAGCGAAGAGGCATTCCTCAGCGATGTTGGATGAAGGTCAGTCAGCCTATTATTATCGAGCGACAGTAGGCTCAGTACATAGAGACCGCTGAATGTCGTGGCGTCAATCATTGATAGCCTGTTATCACTTATAACCAGCGTGTGCAGATTAGATAAGGCGGAAAACGTGTTCTCCTGCAAAGTCTCAATTAAGTTTTCCTGAAGTCTCAAGATTTGCAGACTGTAAAGATCGCGAAATACCGAGGCCTCCAGCCGAATTATTTGATTATCGGACAAGTCCAATACGACCAATCGGACCAATCCGGCAAACGTATCCGAATTAATCCATTCGGCTGTGAGTTCGTTCGACGACATATCGAGCACTAGAAGCTGCTTTAGATCACTGAACAGCCCAGGCGGCAACACTGCAAGGGTATTATTTCGCAGATGAATCTCCTTAATGTCCCGCGAGTCGAGAAAGAGCTCCGGCGGTAAACTGGCGAGCCGATTGTTCGTGAATTTGATGGACGTTAACGCAATGAGACCCTCGAACGCCCGGTCGGCTATAAAGGCAATGTTATTACTCCTCAAGTCTAACGAATGCAGCCGCGATAGTCCCGAGAAAGCCGCAGATGGCAACGACTCGATGCTATTGTTACTCAAATCCAATGTCCTGAGATTCGCGGAGCATCTGCTGCCGAGATTGAACCTGAAGCTCGTCACTTCGCGCAATCTATTTCGCGTGAGATTGAGCAGCTCCAAATTGAATAATGGGCAGAGCGTTCCTTCCGGCAGGCTCCACATGTTGTTGTTGCTGAGATCGAGCCGCTCAAGCTGGGCGAGCTCCTCGGTGAAGGCTCGGGGCGACACCTCCAGCGCCATGGACGACCACTCGGTGTTGTAGGTGCGCACCGTGAGATTTCTCAGCTCCCTCAGGCCCCTGAACGCGTCGTCCGACAAATTGCCAATCTTGCAGTACTCGATGACGAGCTCTCGCAGCTCGCCCAGCGGCCTGAAGCTCCCGGCACTCAGCGAGCTCTGATAGAAGAGCGCGTCGCTACACTCGAGCCTGAGGCGTACCGTGTGATGGGGCTGTATGACGCTGAAGTTGGTGTTCTCCAGCTCGCTGTTGATGGTACGCAGCCGGCAAACGAGGTAGACGTCGTCCTCGGAGTCGCCCTCGGTCACCCACTCGCACTCGTCGGGCGCTTTGTAGCGCACCGCCCGGCTCAGCGAGGTCCCGAGCACGCACAGCATCGTGCCCAAGAGTATCGTGAGGAAGGCGGGGTTGCCCTGCATCGTGCGCAACGTTCTCTCGAGCTACTTTACATGTACACCGCGGAGTCCTAGAGATCGGCTCGGGGGGCTATTTGCTCTTGGTCCGTCGAGATCGTCATGGCCACGGGCCGGCTTATCCTCGCATCGCGCATAACTCTCCGTCGGTCGATCGATGTGTCCGCCGCGTCAACCGCCGCAGCACGGCGAGTCGACGAGCGATCTCATTTTCTCGCGGTGCGCGGACGATCGATGGCTCGGCGCGCGCCAGGCATTTGTCAGTCCGTCACGAGGCGACCCTCTCCTCTCTTCTCTCGGTTCTCCACCGCCTCCTCCCTGTCTTATTCGTGTATATGTTGTTCTCGGCTGCCCGCTGCTGTTGTTGCTCCCGCGAAATCAGGTATAGAGAGCACCCCGCGAACGAGTTCATTCGAGGCGCCGCGAGCGAGCGAGCGCCTTGCTTCACGCGTTCACCGTCCGAGCAACACCGCGGCGGCGATCTTGCGCTTTCACGGCTCTCCGAGCGACTGGCGAACACTCGATCGGGCCCCGGGAACCCAAGGAGCAGGCCCCGACTAGTCCCTCGCTCCCTCTCTTTCTCGCGCTCTTCTCTCTCTCTCCTTCTCTCGCGAGCGCTCGCACGCGGGCTCCCTCGCTGGTCTGATGTACTTAACTCTCTGGCTCTCCCACCGCGCTCGCGTTCGCGCGCCTCTCCCTCCTTCCTCCTACCGTCGCGGTCTGTTGTCCCTTTCTCTTCCCCGCGCGCATCGCATTATATTTTACCCGCAAGAACGAGAGGAAGATAGAGGGAGAATGAGGGAGTGAGAGAGAGAGAGAGAGCACACCGCGGGGCCCGACCGTTCCGCGGTGAGCCTATAAAAACAAGACACGGATACAATCTTTGGCCCTCACAGTGGCTCGTCCGACTCGGCGCGCCGCAGCCTCCGTCCTCGCGAATATCTCCTGTCCTCGTCACCTTCCTTCGTTCCTCTTCTTTCTCTCTTTCTTCTCTTTCTATGTCCTTTTACTCTTCCCATATTTCTTTCAGGCTCAAATAGTTCTTATCATGTTTCGCGAATTACGCCGATTTACACTGACAGTAATATTTTCTTCATTGGAGCAGAATCGTTCTTCAGCGTTGAAAGCGTATACGAGCTTTATTTAACAAGTTATTTTATATTAAAAAGTTCGATAGAATAATTTTAGTTTCGAGCTTAAATAGAGTTTATTAAATTGTTATTGACCGGGCAAAAGCATTTTACATTATAAAATACGGTCACTGATAAAAGCAGATATTCTATTTGGAAACTGAGACCGTCTGACAAATTTATTCGCGGAGCGTTGATAATTAAGTTGTTTCTGCACGTCTAAAATTATTTTCACTTCGATAAATCAAGTGCAATATTGAGGACTGGTTGCCATTAGCGTCAAAAATCCTTAACTTATAAAGCAGACACACCAGAGTTCTGAAAATCAACATATAAAACGATTTCTATTAATTTTGCTTCGCGGGTTTCGAGTTATTTGAGTCGAGCCCAAGTAGTTAATAATATCACCGTAAAATATGAGTTTATTCTCGCTATATTATGTATAGTTAGATAGTTCGAATGTAACATATACTCGTATATTATGGAAGTATCAGGCTCTCGTGATGTTTTAATAATGAGACAATAAATTCACAGGCGTAAACGTAGAAACCTCAATGCACTATAGAAACTTAGTATTAATTCAAGATACAGCTTTTTACCATAAATTTCACATAAAATTTTGCTCGTGCCATTCGCACGGATACTATGTCATTTCGCGCATTTCAATTCGCATTCTTCGCTGTTGTGTATCGAAGAAATTATGTTAATCTCATGCATAGAGCGACGTTAAAATACAAGCGAATAATATACTGCTAAACAAATGCACAATGTAATTGACAGGTAAACATTTGCCGCACGCAATCTGGCAACTCCAGTTTGAAATTATCCATCCTCTATAACAACCACGTCCAGGCTAACGTAAACCTCACGCGTTACACACGAGACACTTTTGCAAACGCTCGTGTCGCGCTATAGCTTATCCTTTCCGTTTTTTCTCCGGACTCAATTAATTTCGCCCGAAACTCATTGCAGGCATAGGCCACTTGCACGCGCTAGCGGCATCTCGTTTGCTACAACGTCCTCGGCGAAATTGCCGATTTCAAGGGTCATCGCGAGTGCGCTGGAGAACTTCGGAAATTGAATATTTTCCCCGGCGTCTCGTAACTCGCGCGGTCTCATTCTCTTCCGAGGCGGTTTAGTGGCTTCCATAAACCGCGAATACGACTGTGGAGGGACAGGGGGGCACGCGCGTCTCTCGCGCTGTGTATATATACCTATGGAGGGGAGAGGGCGACACGGCGGACGGAGCGCAGACAAAAGGAGGGAGGGGAAGAAGGAAGAGGAGGTGAAGGAGGAGCAGTAAGGTCAACTCCATAAGTTTTCGGCGCGGACTTTTACGCCGTCACACTGCAAACACTTCACCTACGCGTCAGTTCTTTGCGTGGCGGTGGGATTTTATTGAGGCAATAAACACGCCGCTTATCGTCTTATTCTGAAGGCGCTTCATTTTCATCTGTCTGTCTCTCCTTTTCTCTCCGCCGGACTGTACTCTCTCTCTCTCCTCACTTTTTCTTTCTTTATTTGTTTCTGTGTTTTTTACTCCTCGCCTCTCTCTCTCTCGCTCATTCGCGTTACTTCTTTCCCTCCTCCTGGTCTTCCTCCTTTTTTGCCCGGCCCGGCTTTCGTGCTGCTACTACTCGCGCTCGTTCTTTTTATCACCGAGACTGACGTGGTTCGTCGCGCGCGCAACTGAAATCTCGGAGAGCAGAGCGGATGAGCCACTAGGAAAGTTGCGCGGCCGGTGGGTCCGGCAAAAACATACCAGGCCGGCCGACTGGCGCGCATGTCGACGGTCGTCGCGCTTCGAATGGACAGAGGGGGAAAAAGAATCGCGCGACGAATCGCTCTCAATAACGCCGGACGCCGTCACACTTTCGTCCTTTATAAACTTGTCGCTTATGGGCGATGCCAAGAGCTCATTTTTCTCCGAGGAGCTGGAGAAGCATTGAGAGGAGAGAAGAAACACGCACCCGGTCGCGAGAGAGGAGGCCAAATATGTATTTATGAACAATAAAATCTTGAATGATCGGAATTTAATTTGCGCCTGTCGTCCACTTGTTATTCATCATTCGACTTGGCGAAGGATGACGTCGTTAAAGTCGTGTGCTTTATATTTTCGCGCAGGTATTTTAATGCAATATATTAAGAATTCTATTATGCATTATACGTGAAACTTTTGCGTATTATGAGCCATGTGCTCTTGTATCTACCATTACTGATGGATTATACATTATTTTACCACGTAGTATAAAAGAAGTTTGAATTATATTAATTCGATATCCACTGCGTGTGGTATCGGTAAAATATCTCTGACTAAAAAGTTTTTGGTGACGTGTGCTAAAATGTAATTCGATACATCGAGAAGGAAGATTTTTCATATTCAAAATGAAATCGGACATGACTTTGAATTATTTTATCTTGTATATTCTTTGTAACACTGTAGCGGTATAGGGAAAACAAAAAAAAAAAAATTCTCGGATGTACTCGTCATTCTCAAATTACTCTTCTCTCCTCTAACATTATCTGCTTAGCATTCTCAACACGTATATATCCCCGTGAACCAATGACTCAGAAGAAATAGTAGGTGTTGTTTTAACGATGAATTCAAATTTAGATATCTTATAGGTAAAATTTGACTAACGATCGGTGCTTCATCAACTTAATAGTTATTGGAATTCGATGCGAAATTTCGCTTCACGGCATGTATGTATATTATACTCTGATAAGCAAGGTACAAGGTGACTCACACGAGAATACGTCGTCAAGGCGAGGATCAATTAATTATTTATCGAAGATACAAGATACTCTGTATCGAGTACTTAGCATAATTGACGTTGACTAACGAGTTACGGTGACGGGCCAATAATTGCATTAATTGAAATTAAATTATGTTAATTCGTCGATTATTCCGGGCGATCATCATCGCCGTCAGCTCGAATTTAAATTCGCATACTATGTACCAAACGCGCGGACGAGTCGCGCAATCCGTCTATTTACTTCTTATACAGCTTGCATCATGCGATGTTTCAAACTGTATGTGATGGACGCACGATATTTATGGCAATAATCACGCCGACTGCTTAACCATTAAAATCTCATAAAAGAAAAATATCGAGTGCGCGCGTCCGCTCATAGATCGAGAAAGAAAATACAAGGTATACAAGCACGCGTGTGTGTGAATGTGTGGGTAAAACGGCAAATAACCGCGACATCGGATATCCATCTTAATTCACGCGTGGCGGCCGATCTCCAGACTCATTTTTCTCAGCTCGGGCGCGTGAATCCAAGCGCTAAGCGATCGGGCCGAATTAACGCGACTATTCCGTGCGGCAGGGACACGTTAAGTGGCTTCCCGTAGGGCCGGGACGAGCCTCCGGTCTCGGCGCCTCTTCTCTCTCTCTCTCTCTTTCGCGATATTTAATTTTGCTCCTTCTCTTTCGCTCGCGTATAATAAATGTTATCACTTGAATAATTACTCCCGGCCGCTAATTTATGTCGCTAATAATTTTCGCCCGGTGCGCGGCGAATGAGCGCGGCTTGAATTATCGTAATTTTTATTTAAATGGAGAGATGCGCGCGCGCGCGCGAAATCCGACACTTTTTTTTACAACTCTTTATCCGCGACTGAAATCGAGAACGAGCCGCGGACACCTTAAAAGCCGCACCTGACGCGTTCACACAGAGCCGCCCGCGGTCCGGGCGTATTATATATACCCGCACATGCTGACTAAGGGATACATTCCTTAGCACGTACGGTGTCTTACCTATAACGTATACGTGTGTGTGTGTCGTCGTTCGATTCGATCCGAGGATTTATCGCGCGCGGACCGACCTCGCTATATATACACACACTTTCCTTTCGTCGTATTTGTCTAGCGCGCCGACTAATTGAATAATGCGTCGGGTGTACGTATACATTTATACGCGTTCGGCAGAGTCCATGATTTACGGGTATACATAAAGCAAAGTATAAATCGTGCGACTATTACAATGTCAGGCATTACTTAATTATACAAATATTTATGGCGCCCCCGCGCGCGCGTTTATATAGTCGACGTGTGTCTCCCACGCGAAAGACAGTGCGAGATTCCGACGGTGCGGTGGTTTTTATACGTTTTAAGGACCGTAAATAAATTTCCAGTAATATACTTGTCACTTAAATAACAACACCGAGCGCGATGGGGCAACGGATAGCCCGACGATAGATCGTACCGAAGTCGCTTGCTCACTCTGTCTCTTTCTCTCTCGCTCGTTTCACGAGTAAATTTAAATGAAGCCATACCTCAGCCGCTAATCTCGTTAATAGCCGATTAAAAAGCGAATGAAAAAGACTTGAAACGAGGCGCGAGAGGGAAGCGAAGGTTCTCTCTCTCTCTCTCTCTCTCGGAAATTAAAATCAACTCTCTCGACGACCGCACTCCCTCCACATCTCTCTCCATCTCCCTCTCACTCCTCTTACTCACCGGCAATTTTACTCTGGCCGCGCGCGCGCGACTCAATTTACACACGTGGCACGGTGCGCGCGCGAGAGCCGACGTATGAAGAGTAAAAGAGCGCGAAATGGGGATTGAATTAAAAGTTTATTGACTCCGGGAGTGAAGGCTGTACGGGCGGCGCTGCTGGTTTACGATCAGCTGAAACGGCCGGCACAGATGTGGAGGCTCCTTCACGGAACGCGGACCCCGCCTGACGACGGCTATATATGAGACTATACGCCTTCGGTTCGGTCACTGATCGCTCGCTGGTCGCCGCACATCGCTATCCTGAAGAACGGGACAGCTGTCTCTTTTTTACCGACGCTCATCCGCTTTGTTTTCGCCTCCTTTCGGGAGAAAAAGAGAGGATGAGAAAGCTGGAATCGCACGCGATAGGTAATTGGGAAAAAAGCCGGTCGACTCGTTCGATGTCGAATGGATTTCATGGAAAAATTACTCTGTGAAATTCATGCAGTCACGAGAGAATGAATTTCTAGCGGTGTAATGATACGTATCTGCTGGCGAAGGTGTTGATTAATATTTTGGTCAATCGTGGCCGATCGTCGATTGAAATTTATATCGTCTATGGGCGATAACGGCGGTATGTTTATGAGGCGAAGGAATTCGCTGGCTCGCTTGATTGATAATGTGGAAACAGGTTGGAAAAGGCGTCTTTTTTCCATCCTCGAGACAATAAATCACTTTTGAAATAATATATTTCGTGCGGCTGAAAGGTCAAATAAAATAAGTGTCTCCGCGTCAAGATTGTATTTTCTGATCGAACTATAAAATGGCCCTGCGGGTCTCCTTGTGTCCGAGAGATGTGGGTCATTATACTTTTAAATCTATGCATAACTTGCCTGGCAATCGACATTTTTACATCTAATAAGTTCCAAATTAAGCCTATTATACTATAGCACTATATATTTTTTTTAGTACCGTTCATGCCGTCGAGTTTATGAGCTCTTAATTTTAGTGATATATAAATTCTCGCTGTAATAACCTGTATTTCAGGAATGAACGAATAAACTTTACAAGGATCGATAAATAATTTACGTTATCTTTAAAGTTTTCTATACCCGCGCGGCCTCATTCTTTTTTTTTTCTTTACATAATATATTCGCGGAAAAATCGATCTCAATGTTACACACTGCAAAAACCCGTAGCTTTCTCTCTTACACTTCAATTTCTATATCAGTACCTATATACATCGATATCTACGATAATCATAATTCTCGCGACGGGATAACAAGTCACGTCGGATCACCGCGGGACATTTATAAACGAAAAACCGTAGCGTTGCGCAACTATAACTTCGTCATCTGATATAATACAACGTGAGCGCGACACTTTCCCGATCACGTCTCTCCATAGCCGCGCGGAGCCTAAAACGAAAAATCGCATATATATAACATGCAGCCTGCAACCGCAGTGGCCCGGTGCGCACGACGGTTGCATATTCAGAATCGTGCAGCGCGTTCCTGCGCGCGCGCGCGCAAAAATTTGAAGTATGACTGAAGTGCGGCAAGTGGTCGGGTGCAGCTTGCTTGCTCAACATCGCTCGGCGGTAGAAACTATTGTTCACCGCTATGAACTAGTTTTGTCGTCGACCGCGACTGAGACGTTCTTTAGTGCCCGAGATAGCAAGGGATAGTTTTGTAAAGGAAAAAATTATATACCTACACCGGCCGTAAATCGTGAGCGCGCTATATGTCTGCGAAATGCATTTCAGTATAAACTGTATAAAGCACGGCATTGTCATATATTATATATGTATATAAATAAACTTCTATTTTAAACTATCACCGGCATGCTTAGAAGATTAATTGCGCGGCCTAGTTAAAACTATACATTATATTTGATGTCTTAATTTATTTATCGCAGAACATTCAATCACCTATATACATAATATATATTATTTTTCAATCGCATTTTTAGGCGGCTATTCTAATAATATGAGAATGATAATTTGTTTTCTAGTATAGGAAAGAGCATTACCATAATAAATCAATCATTCAATTAACTCCGCAATGCTATTGAAGAAATCAATGAAGCCATATATAATGAATCCTGAAAAACCAACACCCTCGAGAATTCCAACAATATACAGCGTGAAATCACATATAGAGATACGCACTCATTGACGTTAGTTGTCACCAATCAGAACAAAAAGACGGCCAATGACTGACAGAGAGAGAGAGAGGATCTATAAGGCTCCGAAAATAGCCGTCGATGCCCGCGAGAGAGAGAGAGAGATGCCGAGAACGAGATATAGAGCGAGAGAGCCATCGGTCGGCGTCCCGTGGCGATGATCGGGCAACTTAACGCTCTCGCTCGGCACGGCTCGATTATCGTTAGACGAAAATCCATGGAATCCATCAATCAAACAACGATGACCGCAGCACTCGATCCCCACCATATACATGTACGCACGCGTGTACCTCAGGCGTGCGCAGTATGGGTCTTTCGTCAATACAGCGAAAGAGAGAAGGAGAGAGAGACAAGCCGTTCTTTCCTCTCCACCTTCGTTTTTTTTTCTCACTCACTCACCGCGTCGAAGACTTTTTATTGGGCACGAGTGAGCGAGCAAGCAAGCAAGCGCGCGTGCCGTATATATATACACATATACACACACGTTCCCGAGCGTGAAATTCGTGTTTATAAAGCCCGCTGGCCGTTGAAATAGAAATCGACGGGGGATATACCGTTGCCCTGCGCTGTACAGCTATATACACGTACGTATATATACCGTATATACACGTATACACACACATATATACGCGCGCAGCTTCTCATACGCCGATATATCTCAGGGCACTTTCAGGCTTGATGGGTAATGGGAAGGAGGAGGAGGCCCTTGAGTGCGCGTTTAAGAAGGCCATTTGCCTTTTACGAGTAGGTCTGCTTTGATCGTCAAGAGCTTTCGCGTGCACTCGCGCGACTCTCCCTCTCGCTCCTTCTCCTCCAGCTGTTTATTGGGTCAAATATTTGAGCGAGAGTGAAAGAAGTATAAAAGAAAGGTGATTAGACGGTCAAGCGACTCTTTAACTTTTATTATGGGCATGAAATTGTTTGTGTACGGTGGCAGCGCCCGGCTGTATAATTGCCCGCACCGCGCGAGCGGGTTATTTAACGCGTTTGCGCGCCATCACATGAAAGCGGCGGGCGGACAAATGGCTTGGCTCGGTTTGCGCTGACCGCGATGATTTAACTTTACTATTTTTCAATTCCTCGGCGACACTGTGTTTATTTTTAAACGATGTATTGTAACATTACTGCGCTTGGGTATAACTTTGAATTAGCCTGGAGCTCAATTGAATGCAATATTGAAGTCCATTGTATATAGATTTTAATTTATGGGGTAACTAACTATTGAGATATATTATTTTGTACTTGTTATTATACTTATATTTTGGGCAAGGAGAGAATATTGGTCTTCATTTTTTTACAGCTTTTTTGTTTTATTATTAATAGATTGTTATCGTTTTATTTATTTGAACAAGTTTATTAAGTAAAAATTTATCATGGCATATCTCAATTTGCGTTCATAAAGAAAAGCGAATTAAGAAATTTCAATTTCGTGGTAAAAGAAAAAAATAATAGAATATGTAATCTATATAAAGTGAATTTATTTTCCACGCTACTTTATCAAGGGAAATACTTTGAGGGAATTATAATTTACCGCAGTTATACGTTTGCGGATATATCGATATGAATATGACTCTGAGTTTGATTTCCGTGATCCCGTGACTTGATTACTAGTTTCGTATTTGGATAAACTTGATATACTGGTCATTAATTGAGTATCTAACTTTAAGCTCCATTTCCTGCTTTCGCTTTAATCAATTTCAACGTCCAGTTAATACTTTTTAATTACACTGGAATTCATCCATTATTAAAGCAGTAAAACCTTTTTAAATTAGCGTGAAAGCTCGATACACGTATCCACAAATACCTATTGTCGACAAGCTACAAAATATATTTTTAAATGATATATCGTTAACTAAACAATCACAAAATGAAAAATACACGTTACCTAATTTCATTACCAATTGAAACGTCATCTTATGCAATATAAATGCTCTTTATTGACTATAGTTGAATGCACACCCTAAACGATTAATAAAATATCGTCCGCTCATTGGCTCTCACAATGCGTCCAATTTGCGTGAGCCTCTATATATCCGACAGCTAGCGACTGGTAACGCGTTACGTCAAGAGGACTATTGTTTAAAGTTTCAATGCCCGAGCCAACATACACTGTCTTTATTGTTTCAGCAGTTAGCAATAATTAGCGGCCGTTAGGAGTCGGGACGCACAGAAGTCAAGTGAAGAGTATAGAAAGTTTATATAGACACACCGCGGCGGAGCTCGCATATACAGGCGCGCGGCACACAACAGAAAAGTCGGCGCATTAATACGTCCATTATTGACATGTTAGTTTTAGCGCCGTAAAAGCGAACGGTACAAGTACTGCACACATACACATATACATACACTGCAGTGAGAAAGCGTGACTACGGGCATAAACACCTGCTTCGCCGATGGAGAGTGAGAGGGAGGGAGAAAGAGAGAGAGAGGGAGAGGAGAGGAGAGTCTATCAGGAACCTCCAAGCGTTAATTTATTAGGTGCCGACACTACCTTATCGCCGGTGCGCGCGCGCGCGTGTATATATACGCGCCGCCGCGCGGAAGAGCCTTATTTATGTATCTTTTGAAATATGCAGTGCACTGCCCGGAAATTTTACATTCGAAATTTAGTTTATGGCTCCTTTGGCGAGGATGAATGAAAACGTTGGGAGTTTTTATACGCTTTTTAGGGGAAATGATTTATTAGCCTTGTGACGCGCGGAAAAGTGAAAGTTCCTCGGTGAGAAAAGGGTTTTAATAACCGTGTAAGTAGCCGGAAATAAAGACTTACGTGCGGGGGGATATTGCCTGGAATAATGACTCGGGGGGCATTTCAGAAAAAATTTACGCGCTTGGTCCTCGGTAAAAAGGATATTTTTTCGTAATTAATGGAGTTTCGTTCTTTAAATACAATATTCAAAATTAATGGGATGATGACTTTTAAGAGGAGAGCATAACAAAGGAACTCGTAAAGAATAACAATGTGGATTTTTTTCGCGTATTTGAGCGTACGATTCGGGATTAAGCATTTTTAGTAGAATTTACATCTTACGGGCGGAGTCGTTAACGTTTCTTTGGAAGCTCCATTGTTAAATATGATATGTGGGTTATTTTTAACCAAATTCACAAACGCTTTGTGCACTTTCTTGAGAAAACAAACACGACGATAAAACCAATTTCGTCTCAAACATCGAATTGACAATAATGAAGGTTGGAAAAATTCGAGCTCGACGTTTTAGCGGCTGTCTCTAAAAGACGCGGAAGAAGGAGAAGAAGGCGAAGAAGAAAGGAAGAAAAAAAATAGAAACAGCACGAGAGCGTAATTAAGTTTCCTTCAGCGCTAACTGGGATGTCAAAAATTTCTTGCTCCCTCCTTTATTTCCAATGACGCGAATAGCGGATTCCCTTGTTCGCCGTCAACTACGAGAAACTCGTAGAAACGGCGACAGCGCAACGACAGAAGAACGCGGCTATAAGAAAGAGAAGAGGAGAGAGATGCCGCGAGCGCCCGCGTGAAAGGACGACTCTGGCGTAGGTATAGCTTGCGGCAGCAGCGATTCGCACGCGCGCGTGCCGCTAAATACTCGGAAAGTGATTCTTTTTATTCGGACGCGCGTGCGCAATTAATGCTTTTTCGCAGTTACAGTTTTACGGGGAAACAAATAAATCGTTAATGAAATTACGTAGGAAGTGCGCTGGTGATGGCTTTTTTCTTGATTTCTGCGGAAGATAAATGGCACGAAAGGTTAGTGCGTTAAAGTAAGATGTGTATAATGTGAGCTATATAGGAATGGGCGTTCGGTATCCAGGAAATATCTCAGAGAAATTATTCGAGTTCATAGTGATATGGAGTGGCTGCGAAAAAGATAACAATTGTTTTTTATTAAGTATAAAATATATATAAGAAAAAAATAAATAGGCTTACTTCCTGAAGAAAGGCAGTTGGTAAAAACAGTAATATAAAAATATGTATATTGTATAGATTTGTATAGAATATGTTGCATTGTTGTACATTGGTAAACGTCTGCGATATTGTTAACAAATCGTAAAAAAAAGATTATTATGATTGATTAACAAAATGGGGCAAGTAATCAGTCAAATTTCAGTTTTTAGTTTTTTATTATAACTCTGTACTGACCTACAAATTCATATTCTTTATAATAAAAATGGTGTTTTGATCATCAAAATTATTTTTCATTAATTATAATTAATAATAAAAAAGCTAGAATAGAGATAATGAAACCGGGTGAAATTTAACATAACATATTTTCCACACATTGGACTTCAATGAAATATGCAGGCTATTGATATTCCTCTTTAAATTGATGTAGATATATTTCAACGAACAAAAATAATTAAAAAAAAACCACAAAATGCATTTTTAAATTTTTTTTTCTAAAAACTACATTCATCATGTGAATAAAGATGAGAAACCTTACAATAAGTTAGTGATTAATGTGTCACTTGGTAATACTTAGGCACAATTTATAGATTATTTTTCATTTTATCTGAACGATTTTACAAACAAATGTATAAAACTTAATACAGTCTACCTGTTTGTTAAAAATGGTAAATTCTTAATTATTTTACATAAAATTGAACTCTACAATTTCTACATAATTATGATGGAATGTAAACTGTGAATTTCGAATTTTTAAATGAGAATTATTATATCTTTTTTTGAATATTCTTTTTCAATGTTCCGTTTCGCTCAGACTCCCTCTTGTTACGTATGTGGGAATTAAATAATAAAGCGTGAAAAAATAAGAGACGAGCGGGACGCGAACCCACAGACTTGCAGTTTGTATAGTTTGACGCTCAACCACAGAGCTAACGTCATGATGCCATAACTAGTACATCGCGAGCTAGTTATTCTTTTGCTGAGTGTACGGTCTCTCATTTCAACGTTGTTCTAAATGTAGACGGAAACCTCTGTGACACTATTTAAAAACATCATATTTTTATAATTTTGGTTTATCATGATTGTGTTGGTTACTCTAATTAAAAAATTCACCGTGCATAACAGGTTTTAATTTTGCAAAACTTTAAATTCAATGCGTACATTTTATATATGCAAAGGATTTATGCTCATTAAAAAAAAATCTCATTTATATGGGTATAATAACTGAAAATCAAAATCAAAATAATTATAAAACCAAGTAATCAGACATACTTCGAATATTGGACGATTCACAAAAGAAGGGTTTTCGTTCAAAGGCAATGTATTTGAAAAAAATTGTCATTCAAATTCGGAAAAGAGAGGGTTATGGAAAAAGTGTAACGAAATCGAATTCCATTGATGCTCCGTAAAAGCGGATAAAATCTGTCATTGAAATGGCTAACGAATATCAGAATTGGACATTTTCAACTTGAATGCAAACGTTAACTATACAAGCCACGGTAAACAAGAAGATAATCTTTTTCGAATTAATCAAACGGGCATGCAATATTTTCTTTTCAAAAAGGGGAAGTTCCAATTTGGTATTCATACAGGATGTTACGTGTACCCTTGAAAAGGTTTAATATATAGCTTAAAAAACGAATTCATTTATTTTCAAGCCTTACACAGACAGCTTTTTGGAGAACAAAAAAAAAAGAAAAGAAGATAATTGGGAGAAAATAGTGAAAATTTGTGTTTGTGTAAAATTATATTTTCGATTAAATCCTAGATAATCCACTTTACAAAAATTTTCTTTATCTTTTTATCCTCGAAAAGAAAGAGATTCATTGTTAACTTGCCACAGCTGACAATATACGAACCACGATCGACTTCTCTACTCAAAGGACAATACAAATGCGATACTCGCTGAAACTACCTATCCTTTTGAACTTTTTACCCCCGTACGTCTCGTCGATATCCCGCGCGCGACATAAAATTTTTCACGTGATCCTCACTAAAAGAAGTCCCTAAAAAAGTTTTCTCATCAAAAAACGCTACGGCGCCGGGCGTATCCCTTCCGAAACTCTCGCTCTCGAAACATCTCGATTTATATCCATCCTAGGGGCGCTCCATCCGGGGGCTGAGGTGGATAAAGAAAACGGCGCGCCGCGGGAGTCCCGTCTACTCTTTTCCACACTTTGAGCGCGTACAGAGAGACACACTAAAAACCGGGTCACATAGGGGGAGGGTGCGCGCAAAGAAACGGAACTAGCTGCACGCGCGCGTGTATAATCGCGGCGTCTCTCCCTCTCCGCCCTTCCGCATTTTTTCCTCGTCTCTGAGAACTTTAACGAGTCGCGGCGTTGTAAAAACCCGGATTTTTTCCCGATTTCGCGGTATGTGTGTAAATGTATATACATATGTATGTGTGGGTGAGGCGGCGTCGTTGACTTCGAATGGGGCTATGCTGCGCTCGGTTATTTTGCGGCGATGCGTCGCACGATGTGATGAGGATCGTCGACGTGAGTTTCATGTATTTTCCACTCGCGCTGCCGCGACGTTATGGGAAACGGCTGCTGCTCTGCACGTCTGCGTATACTTGTCATTGTCGTCTGGTTTGATTTTTCGGGGGTAATGCGCGCGACGGACGGTTGGCTTTTCCGTCCCGCTTCATATCTCTTACTGCCAGTCATTATGACTTTTGCCAAGTCTTTAGTCTGGTGGTTTAGTACTGAAAGTTTCAACATGGCCTGGGTTTGATGTTTTTGAAAAAATTCTTTAACAAAGCACTATCATTATTATACGGAAAAAGAAAATTATTTTACCAAGGGTAAAAAGAAATAATTAGGAATGCATTATAAATATTAATGTCAATGTCACAGTTTATAGTAGCATACAATTGATTTTGACTATCCTACAGTGATGTATAGCTGTATATGTTACCTTCTATCGTATTTGCCACTACAGTGCGGCCTTCTAGGTAGTTGCTGACCACACTGAGCAGATAATGTGGAACCTTATCCACTAACGACTGGTACGAATACGCTTTATACGAACGAGAGATTTTTACGCCTTCACGCCCCTACAGCAAAACTATTATGGCTTCCTCTTTAGTGGCACTGCGAGATGGGATATTGTGTTCAAGTTCGCTCGCGCGTGGATATAGCACGACGACAGACGTTTCGTTTCTGGGGCAGAACATTTAAAGCCAGACGCAGAACTGCTACCTTGAAGAAGTGGAGGCTGGTTGACTTCTTGATGGTTGTGTATTGTCTTCGTGGGAGTTTTTCGAGTAGAAAGTAATAGGAAGTCTTGCGAATGTTAACAGAATGATACAATAAGGGGGTGGTCTGAAATCCCGAACACTACCCAATACCCGAATAATGTTACTGATTTGCCTTTTAATTTGTTAATGTTTAGTAAGTAGGGTAAATCAGCATTTTTTCCTTTATTTTTCTTTACAATCCTTTAATTTCCTTTAAAATTTTGGTATTTATAATGTTGTTATGAAATCATGAATGCTATAATATTATTTTGAAAAAATTATATAATTCTAGATCATGTCATTATTTCTATTAGAAAATAATCTCATTTTGGGATTAATCGATTGCTAACATATTTTATCTATAAACAATAATTACTTTTTAATAACCTCCTTCTTAATCAATTATTATATTCGCCTAGCTTTAAATATTGATTCTTATATTTTTGTCAGAATAAGTTATTTAGATGAAAAATGTGTAAAAAATAAAAAGTAATTCATCCTTTCCGAGTAAATAAAGAAATAAATCTTTTCTCATAGCAAGTACTACAGAAATGAAATATTAAGTTGTTTTCAATAACTCTGTTATGTTAATTTTCAAAGTTGAGAATCATCTTAAAGAAACGTTTTGATCGAATAAATCAATAAGTGCTAGAGCAACAGATATTACGAAATCTCTCGAGCTTATTTTTTTAAGATAAAAAGAACCATATAACGGTATAATTTTTTCTCCCTACCAAAGAGTCAGCAACACTTAGGATCCCATAAAAAGTGATGGTTCAACAACATCATTAAAAAACCATCAACGATTGAGTTTGACTATTTTCATTCGTCAATAAAACACATCGATTTTCGACAGTACGCAATTTTTTCTTATATCGGTCATGTTAATTTTTGCCATTTTAAAAGGCATTTTAAAGAACGTACTTAATATTCATGAATATTTATGATCACCCTCTTAAAGTTTTATATGACCAAGGAGTGGTTTAGAGGAAAAAATTATAAAAAGATATATTTTACTCGAAAACATAATTGTTATTACTAATCTGCTCACTCTTATAGAATATGATACCAGTGATACCATTAGACCCTTATAAATTCATATAACCCATTATTTATCACTTGCTCTCCCGAAATAATTAAACCAACATTCTCCTCTACCGGTAAACTCTTTAAAATTAATTATCCCCTTATTGAAACACCAACGTAAGCAACATCGCACGTTCTACATCATTCGTTCCTCGTTTTTCTTCTTTCTTTAATAAAATTCATTTGTTGTTTGTTTCAGGTAAGTCACCCCGCAGTCACCGTCGCCTTCTCAATGTCACGCGCTACACGTGAAATTCATTTGACGTCGAGTAAGTCAACTTTCATTAAAAAACATATCAAACAGCATTTCGCGCGCTCGCGCGTACGCGGACATCACACATATGTACGACACACCTTCGACCGCCGAGGCGCGAGAAAAAAATCGCGCCCGGCGCGCACATATATACGCTAAAATTCAAAGAGCTGTCAAGGCCATAAAACGTCAAAAGTTATCGCGCGTCAAAAAGTTTCCACCTCGCTGTCCCCTAAAAGCTGGGCTGGGAAAAAAACGAGTGCGCGTGAAAAAAAAGCGAGCAAAAGGAACCTCACCGCGCGCGCGCGCGTGTATATTCGTATATAAATACACGCTAAAAAAAAAGAAATAAAAGAACGCGAAGCGAGGGAGAGTGAGAAAAAAATATTGCCCATCGCGATTTTCGGGAGCGCGACGGCGGACACGTCCCGGGCGCGTTCGCCCGTGAAACGTTCGTTACACATTTCCTGAGTTATGCATTTAAATGAGGGAGAGAGAGAAAGAGCAAGAGCGCGAATGGCCCTTGTCTCTTTTGTGGCAGATCAAAGCCCGACGCTGAGACAGCAAACACACGTATATACATACGTACAGCACGGTCCCCTCGCGTGCAGCGCGGGGGAGAGAGTAGGCGCGCGAACGCGCGTGTGTGTGTATATAAAACACATCGCTCGCGCCGCGGCGAATAATGCGCCGAGGAAACGTGAGAGTAGGGAGAGGATGTTGTATTTCAAAATTATACCCGCGAATATTTTGTGTGATTTCGCATTGTTTAGCCTGCTAAAGGAATGCCGTGGCGAGTCGAGGGAGTATATATACGCGCGCTTGTGTATGTGTTATATATATACATTGTCGAGAGCGTGGAAGGAGCTCGCCGACCTTCCTGCGCGAGACGGAGAGAGACTCTTAGTAGCGCGCGTCAAAACAGAAATTAAGAGTGTCGGGTGAGAAGGAGTGAAAGGGAGAAAGAGAGGGGCAGATAAAAAGAGCCTGATTACACGCATTGAGGGTTTTTTAATTAAGAATGACGAATGAATTTCAGCGCGAGGCGCGATATTTAATTACCGCTTATCAAGTCGTCTTAGTGTGACGCTCTTGATTGTTTCGTATATTATTGGTTTAAAAATATGGGATATGAAGTTTAATAGAATAGCGTGAAGCTCTTTGGACGATACAGGTTAGGGTCAGGATAATATTAATGTAAGTGCATCGTATACAACAGTTTGTAAGTATCTTTGTTTTTTCAATAATATATAGTAACTCTTTTTACGTTTATATATCAAACAATAATTATTGTGTTTTAAAGACTTGAATTACGGCAGCTTTTTTATATTTCAAAAAACTTCGCAGTAACAGCTGAGTTGTGGAACGGTCAAACCTTTATTTTAGAATTTGACGAATCTTTTTCTCTCCCCTTGACAATGGCTGAATTACAAAATATGCGCTTTTTCGAAAATGTACGCGTACGCGTATGTCTATCACAATTCACAAATGCTTGATATATTTCGCTCCGAAATTCCCTGCCCTCCATAACTCTGCAAAAGGACCGCGATGCGTACTGCAGCATAGTTTTGCCGATATAGGACAAACTCTAACTTACAGCTGATTAGAATGCAAAACTGAACGGTCAAAATTTAGGATGTTCAAAAATTTACGCCAACAGCGGTTTGCCCTATGCGAATTTTTCTTTCAATTTATGTGCCTTAGCCGATACGATATTTGGCTAATTTCATAATCGCAACTCTGGCGCGCCCACTAAACATTGAATGCGCATTCGCTCTGTATGCGAACACAGCGATTATGATAATAAATTTAGAGCTAAAATGGACTGAATAACTAAATTTTATCGATTATTCAAATGCTATTACTAGCTACCGATTGTCAAAATGGTGAAGATAAACAGATAAGCTGCGCCATCAACAAAAATGGCTTTAAAAATAGAAGGTCAAAATATCTATATCGTAATTTTATATAGTATTATACCACGTTAGATTCGTATAAAAAATATTCTAACTATAATCGTAGTAGAAATCGAAAAGAAACTAGCTACGTATTAGCTAAAAACTGTCGATTAAAGGAACCGCTGTCAATTCATTGGCACCTTGCTTCCTCAAATTATGTATTGATACCTTGTGTTAATTTTTCCAATAAAGTTATCGTCCTGTGAATTGTGAATTCTGCTTGATGCTTCCAAAGCAATTCTTGCTTAGCACACAAGCGATTTGAGCTTGAGTTTCGAGCAACGCTATTCTGTCAATATTCGCATGACTTCATATGACTTTCTACTCGAAAAACTTCTACAGAGCATGTTTATTCTCTCTGTTAGAGTTTTTCGAGTAGAAAGTCATAGGAAGTCATACGAATGTTAAAGAGTTAGTCAGCCACGGCTGCCTCAAGGAAGCAGCCCTGCACCTAGAGCTTTAAATCTCACGCCCCAGAAACGAAACCTATTCGTCGACTTGCTATATCCGCGGGTGAGAGCACTTCGACACAATATCCTATCTTGCAGCGCCTGCATTCGTTAGCTACGCTTCAATGGCGGCCTTAGTTAACCTCTCGCGTGACGTAATCGCCTTTTATATGATTCGTCTTACGTACTCGCGTGACGTCCAGCTCCGGTGAATGCGGAAATTCCCGTAGAAAGAGCGTTCTAGAAAAGGGGATAGGGTAAACAACAAAATTCGAGCTTTAGCTAAAGGAATTTTCTTTTGCATTGGATAACCTTTTTCAGCCGGATATTATACCTCTTCGTGCAAAGTTCGTTTTTTTCTATACCCGGCAGTCTTTCCGAATGTCGGTCTACCCTTATCATTAAAGCGCTAAATCAACGCTGAGGTTGCTGGAACGTGTCTCATATTTACGCTGCTGCATTTACCTCACCTTTGACACAAGAACCTCATCGTCGCTGATTGTTCAGCGCCATTTCCTCTTCTTTTTTCCGAATCCTCGCTTTTTCAGCTATACCCGCGGGGGACTTAAAAATTCTTGGACTCATATAATTAGATTTTTTTCAGCGCTGCCTTCGGAGGGCGGAGACAGTAGCACGAGCAGCAGCTGTGCCGCATATAGCTACTAATTAAACGCTTGTTTGCGTTTTGGAGCATTGCGTAATTATATACAACGAGCACGCGCTCGCCCGCGCGTTATCATGCCCGACGATATTCCAAGTCCGTTTCGCGCATACGGAACCACGCGAGAGAGTATCGAGGTAGGGGGAGAGGGAGAACTGCTCGTGCTCCGCTGCCGCCGTTATAATTGCCCCGTTAAATTGAATAACGAGACGCGCGATTTGCGCGCAATCCGAGGCGCTTATTAGTGCGAGCGAACGCGAGACCGGCCTAATGATTTCCTCGCGTGACAACAAGAAGAGAGGCAGGCGCGCGCGCGAGCGGTATAATATGTACGACCGCGCTGTGTACATATTGACGCGAAGAAGATAAAGAGTATGAGCGCGAGGCTTTCATCTCTCCACGTATATATACGCGCGCACGTTGGTTATTTCTCTCTCTCTCTCTCTCCTCACCGACATAGTAATCCCAGCCCTCTCGTTATACGAGCGTTTGATGGACTTTTTCAGCGGGTCTTGTTAGAGCACCGAAGAACAGAGAGAAGAACTCGAGAAGAGAGGAGAGAAAGAGTATGTGTATGTGAGAGAGAGAGAGGGAACGGCTCTCCTCGTCCGTCCAATCCGGCGGATATCCTTTATGGGGCAGGGTATAATTTACAAATCCCGAGTCTCGTTGGATTTATCGGCACTTGCCTAACCTCTCATTACCCGTGAGGAGTGAGCGAGAGAGAGAGAGAGAGTGGCGGCGAGTTTCCAGGGCCGCGCGCGACCTTGAAATCGGCTGGGCATCAGCCGCCCGACGATCGAGATTCCCCGCGACGCGACTGACCTACTTGATTAAAAAGTGTAATGGGAGGACAAGAGGCAGTAACAGCAGCAGCAGGCTCGTTTTCCGATGGAATATAAGAGAACGCACACACTGCACGCGCGCTTTACTTGCATGGCCGTGCTATAATATATGCGAGGCGGTAAACGCGCTAGCAAATTTGCCATCTCATGCGTTGGTATGCATCGGAGGCGCGCGTGCGCATAAACATCACGGGTATATTACGTATTTGCGCTAAAGCCTCCTTGTACATATATATACACATTAGCGCGCGTGTATATACAAGCGCGTAAACATACGTGCGAACAGCGATGCACCCACGCGCACGTATGTATGTATGTATGCGGCCCGAGGCAAGATCGCACACTTCCACTCTCGTTAGCGCGATGCCCTTGACGTGGCTCCGCCACAATGAAAAAAGGTAGAAAAAGACGCCGTGTATATGTATACAGCTGTATGTATGTATGTACGGTGAACGCGAGCCGATGCAATTTCACTTATACGATCGGAAATACGAAATTACGGCTCTCGCGGGTAGCTCCAATTGGGCTCTCTCGCCGCTGCAAATCCTTTCTTGCGCGACTGCGCGCATACAAATCGCGGACAGCGCGCGTGCGGCTAACGAACTGCGACAAATCGGTGCGCACAGAGAGAGCGTATAGTTTAGAGGCAGACCGGTTATTAGCTGCCTCGTGGTTGTCGTCGTCGTCGTCGGCGGCGGCGGCTTGTTGAAGATGGACCACGAGGGGGATCTGCGGCGCAGCTGGAAAACTACCAGCTCGGCTTTTTGCGCTCTCACCGTCACGGTGCAACTGTGTGTCAATGCGTTGCGGTGGGTATTTATATAGTATATATTGTACAGCGGTAGAGGCTAGTTGGGCTTGAAGCGGGGACTTCGATTATTGTCCTGATTGCGGTTGAGGTTTTCATGATTTTGAATCGCACCGCCCGTTGGGAAAAAGAGATATATCTTCTTCGATTATTGTTTCTATAGCGGGAGGAAAGTTTGTGGTAGCGGAAGAGTTAGACCGTGCGGTTACGTATAATATGCTTTAAGATTATACTGAGAAAATCCTCATTCTTAGTTGGAAAATTCAACTAAGATAATTATTACCTTTTGTTCTTCTATTCGGACTTCGTAATAATGTACTTGATATTTAGGTCAATCAAGCACAGGAGAATGCTCAGAGATATTTTTCTTTTAGAAGTTATTGTACTTTTTTGAAACGAAATTAATTTCTTCGCGGAAAAAGAGTATTGCTGCTTCGTGAAATGGTATTTTGTTTTTCCTATTGTTGGGTATATAACCGACAAATGAACAGTATAGTACCTATTGTGAACGAAGAACAAAAGTTAAAAGTTGAATTAAAATATCTTTATTTTAAATTCTATTCTTTGGCGGTTTGCATACACGAAGCAATCCGGGTTTCAGTATCTTTCTTTCTCCATCCCTCTGTCATTATTTTAATTAATTTTTGAATGTAGAACATTTCATACAAAAACTAAAAAACAAAAAAATATAATTCAAAGGTTGCAATCCCGAGTTTTGGGTCTTGTTTCGAAGCTTTGTATATGAAAAATACGAGAGTTGATTAAATAATAAATCTTTTCTGATTGAAAATATACTCCAAATTTAGCCCCTATTTCGTTTTTATTCATAATCCACCTACGTCCGCAGAATTCGTGATAAATAAATACATTGAACCCTCAGTGTAGAAGTACAAACAACGAAGCAATAACTAACAATAGTCATTTAATTTTGCAAAAATGCCGTTCCATGGCTTCGTTACAATGCGGTCGAAACAGGCATTATTTAAGCAATGCTAAAATTGCTTACTGGGCTTTATTTAAAAAAAGTGTCTTAACTAGCAAAACTTCCCCACATCATCTCAGCGCAGCGGGTTATGATTATTCACGGCTCATCTCGAGTGGATTCGAGAATACAAAATATACGATGTCCGTCATGTTCTAATGCAAATCTTTTTTCGCGCGAACTGCACCGGTGCAGCGCAGCGCGACTCGCTATAAAAAAGCGGGATGTTCAAAGCGACCGCCAGCGCGGAAATGCTTAAAAACGTCAAAATGGACGCGAGACTGAAAGGTGGATGGAGTCGGTAGGGGTGTGAGTGCTCTCGATGGTCCCGAGTGCTTTTGATTCGTCGGTCTCTGATTTCCGGCAAATTGGACGCGCGTTCGACAGATCACATCACCCCGGGCGACGTCTCTAAAATTTCTCCTCGTCCCGGGGTTTTCCCTTGGCGCGCACAGCCGCGAAAAGGAAGTGAAAGAGAGCAGTCAGAAATCAGTTCGCCGCGATCGTCGAGATCCCTTGTCTTTGCGATTTTTCCTTCACAGAGACAAATTTGTGAATGTTGAAAACTGATGTGATTTAAAAATCTTAGGATATAGTTTTTTAAATAAATGAATATATTGCGGGAATTAAAGATTTGACTAGTCTACTGTTTTTTACCGGAACACATTTTTCAACGGAAAATAAAAAGGTCGCAAAAAGTTTCATCATACCACAGTAGAGAGAGTGAGAGAGCAGCTGACAGAAAGAGAATCAGAATGGGAGGGGGAAGTGCTTGCGATAAAAAATTAGATTCCATCAAATGATCACCCGATATTTAACTAATCCCTGTAATTTAATCCAATTCTTAGCCCTGCTTAATCACTTACCATGCCAGCCGTAAATAACTATGCGTCCAACCGTACTGCGCGCGCGTCAAAAAAAGCCTTTGAATTAGCACTTCGTTCCGTTGATTACGCGCAAATAAGCACATTCGAAAAGGCCTATCCATAACCGTGTCCAACATCAAACACCACTTGAAAACCGTTCGAGCGACGTACAAACGTGTATGTGCTCTATCTTCGTCTTCTTTTCTTTCTCTCTCCAGCTCTCTCACTCATTCCACAGCTCGAATCGATCTTCCCGCTACGTCATCGCCCGACGAATCAACTTGTCTTCGCGGCTGTCGTCGGTCGATCTCCCTCTCGCACCCGTATAAATAGGCTCCTTATTGAATTAGAAAAGGAAGAGCTGGCACGCGCGACAATTAGAATTCATTAATAATCGAGCAGGCGATCGAATCTACGCTCGGCGAGATCGAATTTAATCCAAGAGCGCCCGCGTGTCGCGCGTCTTGGCAGCCTTTTTACGCCACCTGCACTCACCTCGCGAGTTACGTGTATATACGCGCACGCCATTCTAATCTCACTCCGTCTGTATTACATATACCTCTTTTTCGTCGTCGTCGTGCCCAGAATGGCTTACGGGGGTACAGTACGATACCTATGGTTTGGATAAATTAATCGCTTGCCTTTTTTGCCGATCGCGTTGTCGCGTGAAATTGCATTTCTTTTTTTATACAGAACAAATAACACGGGAAAATCATTCGCAAAATTCCCAGCGCGTGTGTGCGCGACGATAGACATGGCGGAGAGCGCCAAATAAATTGAATATTCGCCGGGGCGTCTAATTAGTTTCAGGCCTCGATAAACCCCGAGCAGCCTCGTATTGTATAAAAATTTATACGATGATCGCGAGCGCGCTTCAACGCACGAATCGAATTATACCTATATAAAGACGGGCGGAGAGAACCGCTAAAATTTAAAATAGCGCGCGTTTATTATTGAAATTGCGGTGCGGGGTGTAAAATCTTCTTCTTTTTTTATATTAATTTACCGCGCTCGCGCTGCATTTCGAGTTTGGACGCGCTCCAACGAGAGGAGAGAAAGAGAAGATGAGAAAAAAAAATCATCATTGTGGAATCGACGCCGTATATATAAAGTGTCTAAATGATGATATTCAAAGCCTCTTTAAATTGCCTTCGCACGCCCACGCGCGCTCGCGCGTATTTAGCGCAAAAATATATAGACTTTTAAATTAAACAGTTTTTTGCCTCCTGACAAACACGGGAAAAGAAAACCTATATACAAAGTATCTTTATCCTTCGCACGCTCATAACTTTGGCTTTTCGGCCGTTCGCGTCGAATGCGCGCACACGCTCGCCGCATTCAAAAGTTGGACCACTCCCGTGCCGTAAAATTCTTTACACAACTAAACAATTTTTCCAGTCGCCTTCTTCCTTCTCTCTCACTTTCTCATTTGGCTTTGGAGAGGAGGAAGGCAAGTGCGCCTCACGGTGTTCTTCTTCTTCTTCTTCTTCTTCGGCTGCCTTCGCCTCTCGTTAAAAAGTTGTCGGACCGGTCGTTCTGCTCTCGGCTCGAGGCTCTGGTCTACGACCTGAGTGTGTGCGCGCGCGCGCGAGTGAAAGAGAGAGACAAGTAGTTAGGTGAACAAGCTTCTCCCCCTCTCTCTCTTGCTCCTTTAGCGTTCACGTTTTCAATCGCGAGCGCACGCGCGCGATTCTCTATAGCAACAGGTCGCCTCCTCTCGCGCCCCATTATTCGATAATTCAACGCGAGCGATTGTTCCTTCGCCCTGCGCTCTCGTCGTCGCCTCACGTATGATTTTTAATGCCATAATACATAAACACAGATATACATACAGGTACACTCGGTGCTGATGCTGCTCGACAAAGTCAACGAGAGTCGGCCGAATTGAGGCGAGATTTAATTTTTTTACGCTCTTTCCTAAACGGCGGGAAACCAGTTTTTTTTGCGGAGGGGGGCCACCCGATGTCGAGATAAGGACTCCTCGTGTGCTATTAATTTCGCAAATGTTCGTATAAAACTTTATCTTTCCTCGGGGCAAAAGAAAAAGAGCGCGCACGAGCCGCTGCGAAGTGTGAAATGTTCAAGAAAGATGATCTCACGGGAGAGAGAGAGAAAGACGATGGTTGAGTGAGATATTAAAAAGAAGAGTTTTTTCCCTGACAAAGTATGGGAAGATCCGTCGAATGATTTTTAAATAAAATGAGCAGTGAAAGAATGAATCGCAAAAAGGCGCAAACGAGAAGGCGTTAAGAAAAGAAACGACGTGGACGCCGTGGTGGGCACACCGGAGTAATTTTAAAAAGGGAAAAAGAAAGATCCGAGTTTGGCTTTTTGGCATATCGTTTTTTTATGGCAATCGATTTCGGTTCTTTTTTTTTGGTCCTGTTTTAAAGTCGCCTCCTCGATGAAGTTAAAAGTATAAGTTATTCTTGTCGGTATTCATTTCATTATTTATTTAGTCGAATTAATCATTATGATAAACGGTCAATGCTTTCTCATCGACAATACAGAAGATGCCAGAGATAAACTTATTATGCGAGTGACGTCATACTTTAACTGTTTTACATTACTTGTTATTTATCGTTAAAATTGCATAATACACATTTAAAAGAAAAAAAAAAAAACATTAACGAAATGCAATTAAACCTCTGCGTGGAATGTAAAATATATGGTAATAAAATCCAAAGTATTCTTTATTTTAAACACCTAACTTTTGTAACATTGTATACTTGGAATAATATATAATTTTATCGCTCGCAGATAAGAACAACGTTAAAATAAACATGACGCGTAGAATTATATTTGAAAATTTTATCGCTCAAGATAAAAGATCACGAAAACCATAAAATTCACACTAACGACGCTTAAACGTTTTTAAATTAAGTTCCCAACACTTTGATAGATTGGGCGCTAATATAAATTATCCAGTGTTCGCACAAATGTTAAAGTTATCATTTTTTTCCCATACAACTAGCGTTCTGTTAAAATTTGACGGTAATAATCGACCGAGAATACCTCGTCAAATTAAACTATTACATCTTCGGCTCGAAGCCAGCCATAAAAAATCGCCCCTTCAAAAACCCCAACATTCAACCCCCCTCTCTCCTGCACGGAATCAAGCTCGCGCAACTATTCGCGCAAAAACGCAGCGCAACGAAACGAGATACGGTGGTGCGCACTCGTTTGGCCCTCTAATGCGGCCGATTTTTTTCGACGATACCGGTATATATGTATGTGTGTGTGTATAATATATATCCTGCTCACACACATATATTTATATACACACGTGCGCGCGCGCGAGCGGAAAGCGAATACGAGGCGCGCGGAGGAATAAAAGAAAGGGAGGGGGGCAGAGAAAGAGACAGAGGCCGCTTTAATGGGGTTTAATTGGATTTTGAGTTTTTACCGACTTACAAAACCTCGGCGTTCGAGGAATTCGCGACATTAGCGCGCAATGCGCGTATAAGTCCTGAGCCCTCCCCGTCCCTCTCGATATATGCGGGACGCGCGGAGTCCCCTCGCGGCTCAATTGAAATAGGGGCGTGCCGCAAGCTACTCCTCTTCTCTCTCTCTCTCTGCTTTCTGCTCTCTTCTTCGTCGCTGTCGTCTCTTTACCCCACCTTCGCCGCTTTTTTTTCTCGCTCCTTTACTCTCCTCTTCGCGCGAGCACGCGCGGCTCCTCTCTTCTGTCTTCGGGGCCTTCTTCGGCAAGTCCTTTCCATTTATCGTCTTCGCCCCTTTCTCTCCTCCTTCTCTCCGGCTGTCGTTCCTTCTCGCTTTCTCTCCTCGGCGGCTCTTGGCCCTCTTTATCTCATTCCCCCGGTCACCTCCTCCTACTCCATCGCTGTATATATACCCGCCGCCGCCGCCGCCTTCTCTCTGTCAGCGAAATTATCAAAATTATTCGACTCTTGGCTTTAATTTGATTAAGACGGAATTTAATAAGGTTGATTAATGTTGATATATATTTGAAGCGTTGAATTACGAAATCACCTTCGTTTACCCCCGCACGTTTCTTATTATGAGGCGGTTAAAAATTTTTTATGTGTTTCACAATCTTACACTTGAAAAGGTACATTTTTATTTTCTTTTAAATTGTGTACAATTTTTACTCTCGATTGGCTTTTAATTGTCGTAAAGGTAAGTTTTTATTCTAAAAATAATTATATACTGGTACGAGTAAATGCTATGGGTAGTATATGAATATCCAGAGTATAGTAATTAATTCATTTCATTACGATGAACACTGCAAAGATAAACCAACTAACAAACACGAATAAAAAGGAAGTTAATCTTTGTCAGTGTACAAACGCATGCCCTTTATTTTTTATTACCTGCAATTTTATAATTAAAATGATGCAAGTTAACAACGATATGAGATATTTATTACACTTGCCCCTTTCCTTTTTCCAACGAGAAAGGAACAAAGTATACCTGACTTCATTTCCTGTACATTTTTTCCCCACAGTACAACACGTTTCCCATTTAAAAGTAATTAATCGCTCCAATAGATATACACGCATCCGCGATCGGACATTGTGTTCAATAGAACTTCTTTACACTCGTCTAATCAAAATCAAAAGAGTACACGTACGCCATTGTCATTTCAACGGATACAACGGCACAGCGATCGATTCTATTATAAAATAAACACCTGCTGAAAATTCTCATTTTGTCCATGAGGTTCGAACGCAATATACATGCGCCGGGCGACTGGTTTTCTTGTTTCTCGGGCACCTCTCTTCGATACAACGAATAAGAGACGCGCATGGAGATCGAGCGGCGGCGGCGGCAGCAGATCGTGCTAATCTCATATGTGCTCTCGTTGCATCCCGAGCTCAAAAAGTACATGAAGTCTTCTCACTTACCTGCCGTACGCGGCAACATCACGATCCTTATTCCCTCTCTATTTGCAGAGAGAGAGAGAAAGAGAGCGAGTGAGAGATAATTTGATCGTTCGCGATCCATTCCGGCGCTCGCGCGCGGAGATGAAGGGGACGATTGCAGGCTGCTGTGCACTGCTCAAGAGATTGCAAGAGAGAACGAGTGAGAGAGAGGGGGAGAAAAAGGAGCATTCCTCATTTAAAACGAGTGGCTGGCCGCGTCGACGTCGTCCTTCTCCCCCAAGTAACAGTACATCTACTTAAGACAAAAGTTAAATACCAGTCGTAAACAAATATTATCTCCGCTCCCTTCTTCCCGCCCCTAGCGTGTTCCTCCTCCTCCTCCATCTCCTCTTCTTCTCTTTTTCCCTCCCTTCGGCGCTGCTCCACCTTCTCCCGAGTCTGGCGTGCAAACGAGCCGAAGAATCGCCGAAATCTCGCGCGGTTAGCCGAAACTAAAGGAGTCTCTTCTCTCTCTCTCTTCCTCTCGAGGTTTATATACGCACGCGCACATACACTCACACACACGAGTGCGCGTGCGCACGGCCGAGTGAGATTCTGACAGATTGAAAGTAAGTAACTCGGGTTCTCCTTCTTTACGCTGAAAGGTACAAAGAAGAGGAGAGAACGAGAGGACCGAGGAAGAGGTCGGTAACCGCGGTAACTTGGTCTCCCTCCTCCTTCTCCTCGTTCTCGCCGAAAAAATACTGAATTTCCGCGGCAAGAGCGACGCCGTCGGGGATTAACTGCGCTTATTGCCTCCCTCCTCCTTGCCACCGCGATTTGTATCGGCCGAATAGAATGCAACGCGAGGCCTGCCCCCATCGTCCTTGTAATTACCGATTGATAAGCGCTTTATCGTACCGAGATTCTGCCCGAAATTCGCAAGCGCACTTTCCGCACAGTCAGTGTAAATTCGCGTTTTTACGGTCCAGCACCTCGTCCCTTTTCGTCTCCCCACTCTTCCCTTGAGCTTTTTTTTTTTCATTAAAGTTAACGGTTAGCGGCTGGTCGCGGGTCGATGGTGCGCCGATACGACGATACGCGCGTCAGTCACGTATATTTTTCATAAATAATTGAATATTGATGGTTAATTATGGGAGGAAGGCAGGTGGAGATGAATGCGCTCCACGAGTGCGCTTAACATTTCGGTAATTACTTTTAAGTTTTTCGGGTTCCGAGGTCATAAATCACGTAAATTGTTGTAAGGATGTTATATTGCCTTTGAAGGGACAAAAAAATAATAATAATCAATTTCTTCGTTAAATTGGAAATTTAATTATAAAAAATTGAAATTGACTTTTTCTGCAGGGAACATTAGCAGTGGAGAATAAGAAATTCTAATTTTCACAATGCGTATTGTATAACAGTAAAGATTTTAGTATATAATATGTCATTTCCTCATTGTCATGATAATTTCAAGTACCAAGCAAGGCAAATATAATATTATTTCGAAATAATATTTTACGCACAACTTTGATGCGCAAAAGAGCTTAGTAACGGTTTATTACAAATGCAAATCAAATAACTAAAATGTACGACTCTTGAAATTATTTGTTTGCTCTGGTTCTTCCCTACTACATCTGTCTGACAGTTCGTGTGCGCTTACGCTCCTTCTCGGAAATGCAGCCTAAGCGCACTTGAAAGTTCAGACAGGTACGCAGGCAAACATCGCAAACAAATGACTTACCGTTTTATTCGTAATTATTTGCTTTGTCTGCTCGAGTGCGGCGCTGTGTTCGTCCAAATGACTATATAAATTTTATATCATTAATCCCTCGAAGGACCAAAGTGTAGAACCTACGAAGAGGATTATTTTTCATTTGAAAATGAAGGAAAACAGTAGAATAAACAGAATAATTCCCCGTAAAATATAGTCGACCGTATACACATATAACAATACTAATAATAAATATTAATAATAAGTAGATTTTCATTTTCAAATTACAAAATATAATTAGTGATTTATTTTATAGGAGTACATGAAAAATATTTAATAATCTATCACTTTGTACATTTTTGCAATAACTATTTTCATATATTTTCGGGTTTATAATTTTCTACAGTTTTTGTAGTTCTATAAGATGAGCCTAATACAAATATGACCATACAAACTGCGGAAAAACAAATGCTACATTACCCGAAAGTTTAATAATTCATATGGATTACTACTACATTCAAAACACATCCACCAAAAATATCGAAATTTTGGAAAGGCACAATTATTGATGAAAGTATTGACCGAGAAATCCTATCCCGTTCCAATCAAAACATTAAAGTAAATAAATCACGAAGCGCGAGGACGCGGGCGTAGTGGTGACCCATAAAACTTTGCCCGCGCGGCCAAAAACTAATTGCCTCGCGAGCCATCCGATCGGATGCTACCGCTCTCTCTCTGGTCATCGACCGCATAACGATCCTCCCTCAACGAGGCGGCTGCTGTCCCTCGCGCGCGGTTCAGCCTAATTTCCAGCCATCGCGGCTCGCAAGCGCGCAAAACTAAAATTTCCAATCTGCATACAACGCGCCAACTTGCCTCCCCCCTCCGCATCACGTATGCATATTCCGCCTCTAATCCTCGAATAATGCTGCTCCACGCTCTACCACCATCATAACCGCTACCACCGCATCCGTGCCCTTTTTTTCGCGCTCTCGCTGTCGCGTGTATATCCCTCTCTTTCTCTCTCGCCCGCACGAGTAAACCTATTAGCACGTGTACGCCAGTCGGCTTGGAATGGAGGCGCGGGCGTTCGCCGCGCGACAGCGAGATTATCTCTCAATCCCGATCGGCGTTTAATTTACATAATTTGAACTCTTATCGGACGAGCGAGCGAGCGCAGCTTAAGTCGCCGGCTTAAAGCGCTTCACGGAAAAAGATACGCACGTTCCGTTTTCTTGCGCAGCCCGAAATATATACATGCAAGAGAGAAAGAGAGAAAGAGAAGCGACCAACCCCTTCAGAGCGCAAGGGTATCCCTCCGGTGTGATATAGATATACATACATGTGTCTGATAAAAGTCTCAAGCGTGCGCTGCGTATGTGTGTGCGCATTAGGTAAAGAGAGAGAGAGAGAGAGAGAGAGAAAGGGGTAAGAGAGATATAATATAGGGCTAGTTTCTGTTGGATCGACTTTGTGCATGAAAAAAGCTTGTTTCCGCGAATAGGTGGGTTTAACAATGTGAATGGGGAATTTAATATATGACGATTCAGCGTGTATTTTAAGTTGGTATGTGAATATTGCTATCTAGGAAGAACACTCGTCACATATTCAAATTCCAAAGGATGGATTGATAAAAAACAAACGGTTCTAAAAGTTTCATTAAATGGATGGTAGAATACTGGTATAATTTTTTCAACACGCACAGTGTAGTATTTGTGTATAAGGAGAACCAGAAGCTAACGTTATTCCAAATGAACCTTTATAAATGAATTTATTAAATAATGATATTGAGTTAGATTCTATAAAAATGAGTTAAAACGTTTGTTAGTAAATGGATATGAGAAGAGCTTATATGAATGTAAATAAAATTTTGAATTTACTTTTCCTATCTATAAAATTTGTGTAATAATTTAAAGTTGTATCGAGAATGAAAAATATTTCGAATCATTTAACGTACTGAGATTTGATGTGATATCATTTCGCGAAATTTCGGAGTAATGTTTTTAAATATACGAGCAAATCGGTCTGTTCAAATGCTCGCTACAAGAACCAAGTTGTGATAAAAAAAAAAACAAACAAATCGTTATTCAATCGATACCTAAATACCTTCTGCAAGAGGAAATTGAAAACAGATATTATTACTTTATGCTACATGTACACAGGGGATCAGGGTTGGGTATACGGGGATATTTGCTTTATCGGTCCTGAAGGGAAAGAAATTTAATAGAAGTTGCGGATTCGCCGAAGCAGATTTAACTACTGTTGAACTTTGGTGGGATTCTATTAGCCACGTGAGAATTGCCAGCACTCGCACATATGGTCACTTGCTAGTTGGCTACTCTTTGGCAATAAAATGCTTCCCCCGGAGACGGCTCCAGTTAAAGAAGTACGGGCCAATATCAAGAGCTCGTATTTCCCCAACTCAATTTCATTCTCGTGCTCGCGTGCGCGTTACCATCAATGTTGATTTACATTTAAAAGCAGTTTGCAGAGCCCGGCTTAAATAATAACGCTTGGCTTCGCCGACGATCTATTCGCGAACTCGAGCGTTAAGCAAAAATAAAGTACCCGGTGATTACATTATTTTAAAATATCAACGAACAAAATTTTCTTAACCATTCATGACCTGCTGCACCTCGTTTTTCTCGCTTTTTTATTTATAATTTGACCTCACTTTAATGTAACTGAATTGAAATAATTCGTGCTCTGCCACAACGACCCTGGTTGTAAAGAAAAAAGCGTTCGACATTTAAATCAAAATTAAATAAACCAATTACCGACATACAATTTACATCCGTATTACAGAAGATTCATTCTATTTTACTCGACAACGTCTCTCTTCCGTGCCAATTCGCTAATTCGTCATCGCCATTGTAACACAATTTCCGCTATCCTCCATCCGATCTCAGGAACAAAAAGAATAAAAAAAAAATCGCTAATACCTTTCAACACCGGCTCAAGTCGAAAGCCAAAGCTAAATAAAGCCGGTCTGCTGGTGCTCGCGAGAGCCGTCCTCGCCGTTAAATTTTTCAAAAGCACGACAACGGAAGGACAACAACGGGACTCTAATCCCCGAACGGCCAGAGAGCGTAGGAGTCGCGCGACAGCAAGAGCAAAAGAACAGCAAAGAGCGAGAGAGAAAATTTCAGCGGATCGATCGTGTACGCGCGCGCGTGGGTATAGGTAACCTCACCACTCCTCACACACACATATACGCAGGCGTTATACCTACGTTCGTTAGAGAGAGATCTCGGTATATAGCAGCTACACTCGCTGTGTGCACGCGCGCGCGCGCGCCTATCTCGTCTATCCGGTGAGCAGACATTTGGATGGCTCGTCGGATGTAGGATCCGCTCGTGATTTGCATATTACGTAATGGCGCGCGCACGACCAAGTTTATAGCGCGCGAAGTTTTAACCCCCGGCAAGCGGCTGCGCGTCGAACTGACAGCTTTTCTGCCTCTGTGTCTCTCTCTCCCTCTCCTCTCGACAACTTTCTCGTATCTCTCTCTCCCTCCTGTGCCTTGCGATGTCTCTCGCTCGTGCTCTCATTATCGAGGCTTGCGTGGGACGCGCGGGCTAATGCAATTTGGCACCCCTCTCCTCCTCCGCGGTAATGTAAGCCAAAAAGTTTCGCCGATATTTTCGTCCCCGCGGCCAATTGAAATGCATCAGCAGTTGCGCGGTGGCAGCGGCAGCTACAAATTGACGCTGATTAGTAAGTCATTGCGAAAAGGCGCACGAGGTCTTTGATAAGGCGATAATTGGCGCGCTGTAAAGTGGTATTGACGCGAAGTCCCTTAGTGAGGATATTATGTATGTATAATAGAGTTTGGTAAATGTCTCCATGGCGATTGATGCCCATCGATCTGCCGCTCACTCGAAATACGATATTCAGCGTCAATGATATAATTAGCGGACTTGGCGGCAGAAGGAGGAAACCAGGTGGAACAGATTAGTGTCAAGCGCGCGTCAATTACGTCGAGCTTTATCTCGAGGTCTTTATTAAGATGCTTTTATACTCAAGTAATTCGCATTAAGTGTGTATATATATATATATTTCACGCCTTAGATTTTAATATTTCCGGTCCTTTTAATTTTATTTTAATCGTTATAATTATGATATTCTTCGTCTCGGCGGATATATCTTTTATTGATGAACTGTGTCTCTGCTTGGATTATTTTAGTTGACATTTCAGGATTTCATTATTCACAATTATATTGTCGTGATAAAAATTAATATCATCATATTAGTTCAAATCCCGGTTGTTAATTTCATATCCGCGCTGTTCAAAATTAGCGTTTTAAAATAATTTTTATAATTATTATAATCTACTCATCACACTTTCGTATATTCTTGTCTTCAGGGCTATACATTTACGGACCTGTTACGTAAAATATAACTACCGCAAATTTTCAAATTAACGTTTCAATAAATATCAGCTCGGTAATGTCTACGAAGATCCGAATTACGCTGGTATTTTCCGCCAAAGATATGCGACACGCCGAGATAGGCGAAATTAGAGGCGAATTTCAATTCGTCCGCAATCATCCGTGACTACCGATCCCTTCTATCACACTCCAAGCCCCGATTTTCAAGTACCATTCACACGAAAGAAACACGAACAATTTCTCCATCCCTCTTCCCCCATTCCTCCTCGCATCGCGTCCCTTGTTCCACCCCCGCACGCGTCATACATGCCACGTTCGCGTTATGATCGCGCGTCTGCGTTTGAATAGCTCCCCCCACTCTCTCTCTCACACACATTCGCGCGTATTAACGTCCGATTATGGATGCTCATCGAGACGCGAAGCAGTGAGCGAGCTAGCGTGAGCGCTCGCGTCTGTCGGTCGTTTAATTGAGTTTTCTCCAAACCCGAGCGATGATTTTTCATAATTAATGCCGCCACCGACGCCCGACCGAATGATAGTCAGTGGGTGAGATACCCCTGGACGGTATGTTTCGGTGACACGACGTCGACTTGTTCCTTGTCCCCCGCGAAATGACTGTCGCTTGTGTCCGCGAAATTTCGAATTGGTGTTTAATTCAACCGTTGCGATGCTCTCGTGTATATAGGGTGTGCTGGCAGCTGTCATGTGCTCTGAGCATGAGAGGGAGAGCAAGAGTATTGTGCTTTTTTTTCGCTTGGTAATTTAATAAACTAGGCGAGCGTGAAACGTATGTGGTTTCCACTTTGATACAACGTTGCCATTTCCAGTGTCAGGAATCGATGGCGCCATTGTATAATTTTTTGGGATAATTATGTTATTGTTTATTATGAACTTCAATATTGTTATAATGCAGGGTCGAAATTATAATTGAGTGTTGCTTGAAATTTCAAAGCAAAAGTTACGTGCTATTATAATACAGCATATATATATATGTTCGGCAAGCTCATTGCCTTCTGTAATAACAATTTTCTTTGCCAGCAACTCTGAGAAGTATACTAATATTACGTATAATTTCAGCATCTACGGAACTCTCATTATACGGTATAAATATTCATCAAGTCAAAATCGTACAACGCAATTACATACTTTTGGAAATGAATAAAATTCAAATTAGGATAGCCGCGAGAACTTGGAGAAACTCGATGATTAACTTTGGGGGCTATAAAAAGCAATGCAAATAACCCGAATCGTTATTGGATCAGGGGGTGACAAAGTACGTCCAATATGTTGGAAACTTTTCTATATTTTTCACATCCTAATCATTAGCTTGATGTATTTCACTACTAAATTATACCATCGGTGTAATTTCGCGTATAAGATAAGTCAAACAGTTCAGGTTCAAGACGATGCGTACCCGCAGATAAATATTTAACGGCAGCACATTATTTACACTAAAATTTAATTGAAACTAGTTCAAGTTTTTCTCTCTCTCTCTCTCTCTCTCTTCGTCTCTCGCATAAGTTTTGTATTTTATAACGCCAATATTTAAATTACGGTAGCTAAATCATCTCGTACTCGAGGAACTTAATCATTTCGCGAATATGTACCCCGGCGCGATACAGAGTTTGTTGGCGGAATAGCGCGCTGTAAACAGACGGCTGCGTGATGAAATGCACAGTAATTAAATTTGTCTTATTTACATAGTACAAATTAAGTATTTTAATCAAGACTTATAAAGCAACAATGGCGTAAACGAATTCTGCGAAATACCGACGCTGCCACATTTGCCCATCCAGTCCTTATACACCCGCCAAACGAAAAGGAAAATATATAGTATAAAGCATTTATTGCTCTAGTTGGCCTGTAGATCTTAAAGCCACTCTCCGTATATATATACATCAACATAGCCGCACGCGGGCAAAGTGCATCTGAATTAATTTAATTCTCCGTCGAGATAATGCCTGATCCCTGAGCTCGGGCGCGAGTACCGTTCCTCTCGTCTCTCTTATCAAAACCTCTCCCGCCGTCGGAATATACCTGATGCGCGCCTAATTATCACTCCATTTATCACTCCCGCGCAGCGCTCGCGCGTCTTCAAAGACACAGTTCTTAATCTGTTTATGCCCTCCTTGATGCCGCGCGTAATAACCCTCCCACCCCCTTTCCAGCTTCCTTCGCGCGCTATCTCTTTCTCGACTGTCGTTTGTCGCGCGCGCGCATTCGGATAGACTGTATAGAGAAGGCGGAAGGGAGAGCCGGAGGATCCTCGAAAAACGAGAAACTGAGTGAGAATCGCACCTCGGCAAATCCGACTCGATAAACTATCTCTCTCCCTCTCTCTGTCTCTGTCTCGCTCATTCGCGCGGGCGCGCTGCATAAGACGTTTTAATCATTTCACAGAAAATTAATCTCTTGTCTTCTTACGCGCCCGTCGAGAGGAAGAGAGAGGGAGAGAGAAGAAGATAGAGAGTTGATCACCCCAGGAATGCCAAACAAAACAAGAGAGAGGTGAGAAGGGAAAGAGAGGGAGAAGAACTGCTCGAGCCAATAAAACGGCTGTGTTAATCTCGGCGCTCGAGAGAGAGAGAAGACGAGATGCCGTGCCTTAATTTATTAGCCTTTTTGCATCCGTATATACCGAGGGGATGACGGACTATCTAAATTTATACAAATTCATGCCTGATTTAATAATCTGATAAGCATCTGCTGACGAGGGTATACCTTTTTCTTCCCGTATATGTATATATATACGCTTGGACAAAATTTGTTATTTATCGGGCCGATCGATTCGCTAATAATTCGATTATATACGCGCGCGCCTTCCGTCATACGCTTGGGCCAATAGCGTCGAAACTCGCTTGGATGCGAACTGGCGTAAACCGCCGATACTGATTAAACTATTTATCCTCGGCCGCGGAGACCACTCTGATTCGGTTATCTCTCGCGTTTAACCGTCTCGTTATCGTCGCGCTAACCGTCTAGACCCGTTGAAATTTTAAATGTATGCGGCGGGTCGAGATATACGGGCGACTCTTTTTCCCCGGTCGTGGCAAATTAAAATTGGTCCAACGAGTGTCAAGGCGAGCTTGTGTATTTATAAAACGGAAAACGTCGACGGATACGTTCACTTTGTTTCTATAGCGATTAGGGTTGAATGCACGAACGTAAGAGCTGTGAGCTTCACGAGGATTAGTGATGGTTTATTGGGTTATCTCGAATTAACGTATGTATCGAAGTTTGTTTAACAAAGGTCTTCTGTACCTGCAGTATCTTTAGTTAGATCGTCAGCGGTATAGTTTGTATAGGAAACGGTTTTCTATATTCACATAGATTCGAATGTTGTTCTATAGCTAATTTGTCAAACTCGGATTGAAAAATTTGAGGTTAATGGCAGAAACCTCATTTTTTGGATCAAACGTAATATTCTAGGTTAATAATAGAAATTGGATATTAAATTAATTGGATGGAAAGCAATATACCACATTGATACTCGTATACACTATATGTATTTGCAGTAGTTACTGGAGTATTAACATTAACGCAGTCCCCACGCTACGGCAACATCGCGCGCATCGCCACTATCAGCAATCTCGACAAAATTAGCTTAGCAGTAGTCGACCGTCATGAAATATCATCTTTCCAGCGCGTATTAACACAACCATGCGCAAACACACATATGACGTGAATTGCTCATTTGAATAAACAAAACAAAATAAACGTATATATAATACGCGAACTGTCAGTGCTGTCGCTCGACGCGCTTCGCTCATAGATCGAGCTTCGTATATCATCCTCCTCGCGATATAAATAAATAAAAAGAAAAGAGCAGCGACAGAATTTCGATGTTTTTCGGAGCACGCAGCCTCTCTGCGCTTCGAAAATCTCGGCAGATAATCTTTCGCTCGCTCTCGCCCCCGGAATAATATTATGCCGCTTGGAATAAATTAATCCGATTACCGTCGAATGTTGGGCGCGCGCTGCTCTGCTCTGCAATATATATACATAGTCTTCTATTTTTGAAACGTAGAAGACGCATTTCTACGCCTCCTTCTGGAGGCACGACAGACGAAGGAAGTCACTCACTGTTCTTTCTCGAGCTGTCCTTCGGCTTAAGTGATGTTTATTTAATTTTTCGCGCGCGCCCCTCGGCTATTCTTCGCGTCCGGCACCTGTATAAGAGCGCAGCAGTGCACATATATAGCCGACCGAGCTCGATGGACGGAATTTCATTCGTAATGAAGGATTGTTGTGCGATTTCATTAAAGTGTCCTCGTTCAAGATCTTGAGTGCTCGGGGAACTCCTGTTTGATCGAATTTTACGAGCATTTCATTTTTATTACAAAAATTGTATTCGCTTCGTTAATTATTATAATTTAGGCTTTGATTGTTGAACGTTAAATATGCAAATGTTTTGTATGATAAATCCTTATGACAAAAAGGTACGAACAGTTGAGGAAAGGCATTAACGAACTCTCTGTCTTGGTTACCATGTTTTGATTTTTGAACAGACAACGAAGCAATAATAGAGACTTTTCATTATCGAACGGCCAGCAATTAATAACCAGATTTATTTTCTCGGCACTAAACACTGTTCTGACGTGTGGTTCAAACATTTCCCTCGAAACAAGGACTTTACTGAGATATACATCGACCAATGAAATGCAACATTTCAAATTTTTTCTTTCTCTCTCCGAACTGATGAGAGGGAGGATGGCAACACAAACCGATTGTTTCGAGAGATTGGGGTGTACTCATCGCACTTCAGATTCATCTCAGAGCGCTGCATGTATACACCCGACTATACATTCACATAAGTAATTTAGTGTACACGCCAACCGATCATCAAAACATGCAAGTCACGTATATATTTACAATGTAGCATCAATAAGTTTCATTTAGCTATGTGATTAATTTTGCTGTATAATTGGTTTAATTCTTTCTCTTGAAAAAATATTTCGAATCATTAATAATTTCGTTTCAGATTGTTAGGAGCGTTATTTTACTAGAAAAGGCAATTTCAGTCGTAATGTGTATAATTAATGTATTAATTCTATTAAGTATTGTTGAAATATGATAGTCAAAATTGCAATATTAATTCTGAATATAAAAATTTTTTATAATACTTGAATTACACGCTATGATAAGATAAACCACATAATGGTTTGTTTTATTTTTGTACAAAAAATTAGTCTTCCTAAATTAAAATTAGATGGAAATTGAACAAAGTTGCTCTAGTTGATAGAAACTATTTTTGCAGTTTGCCGATTTTTTAAAACTGTTTTCGTTGCTCTAAGTACATGCTGTCATTTGATATTCATTTCGTATTGTAATTAATAAACAAATTATTTGAAATGATTTTTGTATTAAAAACCGACCCTAACGCTTGAACAACCTCAGCTGGACGAGAGTTCATCAGGCACCTTCCTAAAGATAATTAACCCTTCAAGGGTACTCTGGGTTCGAGTGACCCAGTCAAAAGTTATCAACTTATACTCAAATCATACCGTTATCAAAGAAGTTACATTTTTATGTAACATTATAAAAAAATAAACCTATAACTTATTGCATATCCCCACAGCCCGTGCAGATAGTGTTACCACAGTAAGCAAGCGTTTGTTCACTGTAGTCGATTTCTTTATATTTAAAAAAATAAAATTATTCCTGCTGTACTATAACGCTTTCTCTATCTATACTGGCTTATTTTTTAAGTTAACACGTGGACATTGGGTCGTCATTCGCGCATACGAAAAAACAGACGAGAGGATGCAGTTTCTTTCCAATTGCGAGTTTCCAAATCCAAAATCAAATCATCGCGAGTAGTGTACTTGCTTTATCAAGGTACGATCTGAATATAAATTAGTTTGCATCGCGCAAGCCTATCTCTATTTTTTATTTCTCAGGGTGTTGCTATATTACTCGCGTTTCGCGAGTCTCGCCAAACTTTTATATGCCGACCTTTTATAAGGACTTTCTGCTTTATTTTTCTCGTCTACCATAGTTTTTCCAGCACCTTCTAAATTTCTATAAAATAAAAATAAGGCTTATTTCTACAGTTTTTCGATAATTACTTTTTGCGGTAAATCTATCAAATAAGGGTATAAAAGCACTTTTATAAACGCAAATTATTATTTCAGTAAAATTGTTAAATTTTCAATTTTATAAAATTAAATGTTTTGTACTTGATATCGAATCCGTAAGAAAAGTATTGAGTTTTAATTAATTGAATTTTTACGTATAAAAATATGTAATTTCATCTAGCCATATTATATACATTTGCTTAATTTTCAAATTAGAAACATGATTACTTACTTTTACTATACTACCTAGACAAATTGAATTTCGTTAATTGCACATCCTGCCAAAACTTTTAGCATAGTACCATTTGTTTCATCTCTACAATTACGCTCACATCGTCAATTTCATATCCGCGTATTTTTCCACAAAATCTCTCTCTCATTCTCTCTCTTTCCATCCCCCTCTTCCTCCCTCTCTTTCTCCGTGGAACCTGTGCATTTAATATATAGGTGCGCACACACATACACACACACACACACTGCCAATATATCCGCGCGTCTCCCGATAAGTATACTCGACTTTCGCAATCTCGTAATCAGACACACGCATCGTTCGATGTCTATCTGCTCGCCGAGCATTACAAAAAGTGGCCTTGAAAAAGGTGCGCGCGCGGAAAAGGATTTTCCAGGGGAGGTATTCGGTTTCTCCATCTCTGTAGACGGAACTATCGAGCGATTCAATCTGAATGTCATGAATTTCAAATCCTCCGCGCAAGAAGTTTTGTCGTCCGGACATTGTTTACGACGCGGCGCGGCGCTTCGCCGACTACCGTGACCGACGTCCAAAGAGAGAAAGAGACAGGGGGCGGTGAGTTTATAAGAGACGAAAAGAAGAACGAGAGGGAAAAGTTTGGTCGATTAAGAATTTACAAAGGTTTATATGGACGTTTTGTTTTTCATTGGAACGTACGAGGTATTCGGGGCTTTTTATATAGAATATTTTATTGATGGGCGTGAATAGTTTATTAATAGGTGTCGATCAGTGTTAGATGAATGTTTGACCAATCGATATTGCTCAGTAACTGTCACTTACTTCTTTTGCCTATATAGTTGTCTTGGGTACAGAAGCAGAATTTCTGTTCAATATCAGAATGTGGATCTAACATAGTTTATTACTCAAGTAGTGCGTAATGTATTATTACCCTGGTAATACCTTTGCAAATATTTTTTATGCAGAAACGACCAAAAAAAAGTTTTAATGTTTAAAAATATCGATTTTTCTTATGAGGTCTTTCTTATGAGGTACATTATTTTAGAAACGTATTACAAAATTTGTATGACTTTGATTAATTTTTATACACTTTTATACCATAGTTGAACACTCATACTTCCAGAAAAATCGATATTTTTAATGAATTAAAGTTTTTTTTTTAATACTTTTGAACTCCTTTTTAACAGACTCTGTAAAAAAATATTTGCAAAGTTATTATCAAGGACATTAAGGTGTAAGATAATAGTGTAGCTAAGAAACGAAATATTTTATATCTCAAGAACAGGTGCCCATTTTATAGACTTGCGGATACTGGACTTCATTTTTAGATATCAGAAATCACTTCTCAAAAGCCTTTTCCCGGAGCTTTTACACTCTGGAAAAGGGCTACACTTATGAAGGCGATAAATTAAATTACTGGAAATCGTGGAACGCAGCTTTGCGCACACTGAGTTGAAAAAAATACATTATTTATACAAATAAAAAGTTTCACATAAACAATTAAAAGACAAGCGTGAATTTATTTTACGAACAAATGAAACTTTCAAACTCATCGTACGTATTAACATCTCTCATCCAGCATCCTCAACACCTCTTTATCAAAAATTAAATGCGCATTCTGTTTCACGTCACGAGGAAAATCAGCCGCCCAAAGGTGCTCAATGTCCTACGGCGGACACTCCCGAATAAACAAGACAGCCGAGAGCGCACGCGCGTAAAAATCGAAAATCAAAGCCGCGGCAAACTCGTAAATTTCACGATTGGAGCCCATGCAACGGAAGGATGAGAGAGGAAGAGAGGAAGAGAGAGAGAGAGGGAGAATGAAGGAAGGAAAAAAAGTCGTATAACACATACGTAAAGTGTTAACGTTAAAGAGAAGTCCTGTGCGGCTTGACAGCCTGCCCCCCCCCCAACTCTCTTTCTCTGTCTGTCTCTTTCTTTTTCTCGATAGATAAAATCTTCCAAAGACATTCCCCTTGTAAGTACAAGACGCACATGCGCGCTCGCTCGCTCGCGATCCGTCAGTGAAAGGGAGAGGGAGGAGAGAAATGCAGAAAAAAGCAGCCGCAGCGGGCCTCGTCGGGATCGTTTTTTGTGTCAGCCAGTTATTAGATTATGATTAAACGATTCGTGGGGTACATGCAGGGGAGAGAAGAAGATCGGCAAAGAGTGGGAGAGAAGATGGGCGCCGCGTGGACGACACGAGCGGGAGAAAAAGGAGGAATGCGAGAGAGGTAGGGAATTGGTAGGAGGGCATCTGGTTAGAAAATTCCATTAGAAACAATTCGAATTCAGCGGAAAGCCGCATTAGAAGGCAAATTGATTTTGATCGATTTTTTTTTCACTCCGCCTCTCTCTCTCTCTCTCTCTCTCTCCTTTTCTTGTCTGACGACTCGACAAACCCCTTGAATAAGTGACGACTGTCCTTTTCATTCGTATAAAGGAGTGATCGATTGTCGCCAACGAACTGCATGGAGACTTTTTTCATTGTTTGTTATACGCCGGCGATAGTTGACGATCGATCGTTATTGAAAAACGGTTGAAGATGATCAAGTTATTGTTTGTGGATGTTCGAGTGCATTTTATTCATTGTAGATGATTGTATGGCATAATAAAATGCTATATTTAGGGCAACCAACATGCTTTTTTTGGGGCTGTAGTTGGTGGCCGGTACTGGGAAAATTTCGTCTTGCAATATTTCCCAATTTTTAACAGAGCTCATTCTTCATTCTCTAAAGAATTTAATTTGGAATTTCAAATTTAATCATAAGGCTTAATGTAAGTATTCCTTTTGTTTCTGAGACTAAAAAATTTAATATAAAGGTTATGAAATGTATGACGGTTCCGAATGGATTTTAGAAGTAATATTTTACTTTATTTAATTAATAAATCATCGCGTTACTTGAAATTGATATTATAATTAGAATACCATAAATGTCTATAATTTTTGTAATATTACTTTAATAATAAGAGATTGTTTATTATTATTATTATCCATATTACTCAATTAAAATAAAATGAATAATAATTGTACTTAAACTGTCGCTTTAATCATTTCAATAATAATTACGGTTCACTTTATCATTATATAATGACTTTCAATTAATAATTGTATCCCTTTACAATACACGTTTAATGTTTCATTGACCTTATTTAAGTTTCCGAATGGTGAAGCCGAATAAAATTATTGATAATTCGTTTAAATATTGTCCGTACAGTATAAACTTTGCTTCCTCTTAGAGGAAGCTTTGTAATAGTAAAATTTTGAGGTTTCTTTCAATCGCTCTAGAAACATGTTTAGAGATGTTAGAAGCTTGTATCACATGATTTTAGAAAATGTCTATGGATGTGTGCGTGTGTGTGTGTGTATGTGTGTGTGTGTGTGTGTGTGTCTGTATGTGTATGTATACCGCTTTATCTCTGGATCTACGCGGCCGATTTTAACTGGGTGGGGCTAATATTTTTGGTTTTTTATTTTAAATGGGGGAAGAAAAAAATGTTTTATGATAAATTTTTCATTTTCGAAAAATATGATAAGTAGAGAAAAATTGTTTTAATTTTTTTTAAATTTGGTGGGGATGTAAAGTTTGTGTATTATTTATAGGTGTTTTTAGGGTAAAGGAATTCGTTTATGAATTTCAGAGATATTTGAGGTTAAAATTGATTTAGACCTTTTTTCAAATTGTAATTTTTCGGGAACGCGAACGGTTTAAGTATACTAGAAAATGTAACTGACGCGTTCTACGTGTACGTGTTGTTTACTTGCTTTTGTTTTTTATTGAGGTTAATTTACAGCTCGCTTCAACGATACATGAAATGAGCTAGATACGCTGGCTAATTAGAGGGCGAGAAATACGTTTAACAATACTTTTAGCTGCACTTTGCTATTAATCACGTTCTCTTTTTCACAAATGGAAACATGTAATTTATAAACAATTTTGTGTGTGGTATAGGCATTATATTTGTGAAATTTCATCAAGAAACATTATCAATTATACAGAATAAGTGTGAGTTGCGCTCCAGGTAGGTTGGTTATTTTGTATCATTAATATCTTAACATAGTACTTTGTGTCGACATGTTATCAGTGGCCGCTAATAAAGAATTTCAAGAATAAGAAATAATGTGTAATTTTTGTAAATATTAATGAAGTTGTAAATTATTGAAGAAACGTGTAGAATGAATAAACATATTTTATATTTGAACTATATACTATACATATATAGGAGCGATAAATTCATTTGGAGGAAGCTAGGTGCCAATATATTGGCAGTGGTTTTTCATATACGCAAATAATATTGGCATATTGCAAATACGGTCATTTTTTACTTACAGAAAAGTTCTATTGATCCGATATCACGAGTTGTTACCCTCTAAAAGCATTAAATACTTTGACTTTTAAGGAAAATACAAAAGATAAAAGCATGGCACTGCAATGCGAATTCATACTTTTAGAATGCTGCAAAAACAATGAGCCAGTTGTATACGTAATGTCCTCTGCGCATTGCTGAAACATTCAATTGAACCCCCTATTATTGAATTTCGATAACGCAAACTTCGAATTTAGAGCAGCACCGGCTTGGAGGACTTGTAAATACTTTATGAACAACTTCTTCATAATTGTCGCAAACTAATTTAATTTCCGTATCTTGCCCGAATTTATTTGCAACTTTGGAAAGTAGGCGATAACAAGGCAAAGATATCGCCTTAATGAGATATCCTTTCAGTGGAAATCGATACTATTGAAAGATTGCATAATGCTCTTAACGCTTGTTTTGTCTTTGTTCGATATAATATAGGTAGTTACGGAAAATCCTTTATAAGCATTCATTGGAATAACTCTAATAATACATAGCACTAATTTATATTTAAAAAAAATATACTCCGATTATATTTTTTAATTCAAATGAAAACTATCTCCTCCATACTTGCTGACAATAAATAATTAAGAACTAGATTAAACAATATTCTTTATAATTACAGTATTTTATGTAATTTCACAGACCCTGTTCTTTATTAATGACTTTAGACGCACTCGGTAACAAACAAAGTAGTTTTAGAATCTCGCAAGCTATGCTTGAAATTTCGCTGCTGTGCACTACTATAGTTTAAGAACAACGATTATAACCAAAGTTTTAGACAGAGATAGGTCAATGGCTATCGAAAGAATGTCGAGAATGGGAGCGCGGCGAAAAACAAAATTTATCCAGAATCAGGCGAACTGAACTTGCGCGTCGGCGCGCTCCAGAAAGAGAAGATAACAGGAATGCGAGAGAGAGAGAGAGAGCGATAGAGAGAGGGGGAGGAGAGGAGAGTTCACCGAGCGAATGAAAGAACAACTAATTAAAATACAAGTTCCCGTATTGCTATGATGGTTTCACTCGCTCGAGGGATTCAATAACTCGCTCGAGGAGCGGGAGAGCTTGGCTTGGCTCTCGGCCGATATTATGCGTTTATTACGCGGGCGCGCGGGATTATTCGGGCGCTGTACTTCGGAAAAGTCGATAAGGGAAAACGCTCGGTCGAGAGGGAAAAGTCTCGTGATGGCGGATTTGGACTTTGAAGAATTTTGGCCTTGTGCCGGACTTGCAACGCGCTGCGTGGAATCCGCCAGACGCGCATCAGCCTGTGGACTTGGAAATTTCGGCCAGTTATGCCAAGATATTCGGTAATATTCCTCTCTCTCTCTCTCTTCCCCTCCCACCCGCGAGCGGAATTAATAATGCAGAGTGCAATTTTGCAGAGCGCGGCACTCGCGTGCGTATTGAGCAGGAGAGAGAAAGAATTTCGAGTGGTCGACCTCCTCCCTTTTTTTCCGTCCCAGTCGGCGCGCGCTGCCTTAAAATTGAATTTTTCCTGCTTATGGCGATCGTTTATTTATCGATAATTGGATTTTGTTCGAAAAACTTTTTCGCCGCTCGAATTTACTGCGCGGAGGGGGCGCGCGAGGCATATAACGACGCGCAGTTTTGAGGCGGCAAAGAGAGTGGGCGAGAGAGAGAAAAAGGATGAGCGCTATTTATGCTTTCTTGGAGAGGAAGAGAGAAAGACTTTGGGATCGTAAAAAAGTTCGATTTAGGGATTTTAACATAGCCTGACACTTTATGACCCAATGAATCAGAAAAACCGATTTCCGCGCGGGGGCCAAGCCCAAGTTTATATGTGTTGTGTATACGTGTGCGTGGGGTGTGTACGTATACAGGCGCGGGCACGCGGACCCCGTGATTTGCGAGATATGCATAAATCATTGAAGTCGTCGTCGTCTTTCGGCCAATTTAAAGCTCAATTTTTATTTAATCCCTCTCGGCATTTTTTTTTCCTCCACCTCTTTAATAAACCACACGCGGAAATTCGCGAGCTGCCGAGACGATCAATATACGAGCGAACAATATGTTTCGCAGAGCTTTTTGTACAATAAAAACGAATCGACGAGATAAAGTGTGAGCGGGCGCGCGCGTGGCATTTTTGGGGCTATTGTTGCCGGCGCGAGAGTAACGCCGCTGGCTATTAAAGGCCAGCCATGCGAACATAAAGGTGGGGAGGCGTAGGGTGCTGCGCGCAAAATTTATAATTTTAACGGCGCGATTGAATTTACGTTGTGTTTTTAAAGCCCCGACGTACGCTTCCTGGAATGCTTTTTCCTCAAAGATCTTTCTTCGAGCGGAGCTTAATTTGCTTTTCTAAGAGTCTTTGTGTTCGTAAATTGTGATTTTTGAGCTTTTTTCATTAGCGTGATTGTTTTTATAATTATATAAAGCGTCACCGGCCAATCATGAATAAAGATATATATAGTAAGCTCGTTGATAACAACAAGCCATTATTCATTAAATTTGAATTTTACTGAAAAGGTATGGAAGGACGCGAGCCTGGGAAAGTAATTTATTTCACCGTTGAGTGATTTCATAAAGCTCGTTGATAATATCATATTAATTACGGAATTTGAATAAAACAACGAGGAATATCTTTTCATTAATTTACCGGGAAAAGTTTCCTATTTTACATGAAAATCAATAAAATTAACAATTTCACCGCGTCGGTTTTATGCATATCCGATGCTCGCATTATATACCAAACACTTTTTCGACTTCATCAATGTCGCCGGCATACGCTGAATTCGATAACACGTTCTCGGGTATGACGTCAAATATAATATAATCTCACGCGTCATCTCATGTAAAGTCTCGAGAATTCACGTGCTCGTTTTCTCACGTTTAAAAAATAATTATCATTCCGCCAACCCCACACACCCTTCCCCCCTGCTTACGCGCCCCGCCTCGACACTTGTCGCGAAACTCTTATTTGCATGCCGGAAATTAGAATAATCCTCGCGATCTCTCATTCCCGATATCGCGCGCTCAATCCATCCCCGTGTGCAGATGTTTAAAATTCCTTCGATTTACAGGCGCTGCACTGCACACTCCCCGCCGTGGCTCATTTTTCAACGAACGGCTCTCTCTCTCTCTCTCTTTCTCTCGATCTTCTCTTTCTCCTCGTGACCCCGTGGCGCATCGAATAATGAAAAAGTCAAATAAGCTCGCGCGGATGAGCCCGTGCGATAAGGCTTTTTATCCGCGCGATCTCGCTCGCAAAATCAGCTCAAGCACGAAGAAGGAGACGGAAGGAGAGAGCGAGGGAGAGAGAAAAAATGAGTGCAGCAGTATATGTGTATCTGTCTCTCTCTCGAATTGAAATGCAACTCGTCGTTTCCTCGGCGCGGAGCGCGTGTAATTTCGATGGCAATTTTTTAAATTGCCGATTGGCAAACCTGTTTTTTTTCATCGCCTGGCTGCCGCCACCGCTGTAGCTGCCTCGTTGGCGTCGGCGTCAGCCCATTCGTCCAGCCTTCCTTCTTTCTTCCTTGTATCAGCGGTCAATGAGACTCTCTCTCTCTCTCTCTCTCCTGCCTCGGCTGATTCGTTAATTCCCTCTTCTCTCTGGCCTGATGAGCGCGTGTGTCATTTCGCTCGCTAGCACCCTCTTTCGTTTTCTGGCTCGTCGTCTTTTCAACATATTCAATCACTTGTAATAAGCGTGCACGCAAAGTCGACGAGATGGGCGAGAGAGAGCGAGAGAGAGAGAGAGCAAGAGAAGAAAGAATGCCCAGCCCTGTGCGCACTACTTGCATGCAGCAAATTTCACGGAAATTGCTCGGCACAGTTGTTGCGTAAGTATAGAGAGAGGGTGAGTGAGAGACAGAGAGAGAGAGAGAGAGAAAACAATTTGCCCTGCTCTCTTTATGCACACACGCGCGCTCCTCACACGCAGCACACTGCTTTGCCAATACTCTCTTCTTTTTCCTCTCCTCTCTGTCTGTGTACAATTCCGCTGATGAAAATGACTCTTGACGATAAGATTTGCTGAACGTGATTTTCCCCCTCTTCCTGCTCTCCCTCTCTTTCTATATATGCGGTATACTAGCTACTTGAAAGAGAAAGAGAGCTGCCACCTCGCGAATCCCATTCATTATTTCTGCCCCTTGGGTTAGTTCGAGACCGCCTCCCTTCTTTCTTCCCCTTCGTGCACACATGTATGAGTCCACACATTCACACGTACACATGCGCACATACAGACAGGCGTTTCATTCGAACAGAAGAGACGATCGCACGAGAAAGAGAAAGAGAAAGAATATCGCCACACGGGGACTTGGGCCCGAAAGCCATAAATCGCCGTATGAAAAATATTATGACTCCATCGTAAGTGGGTATAATGTATGTATACGGCGCAATATAAAAAGCGCGGAGACGCGGCCGAGACGCGGCCTCGTTGTATAATATACACACAGCGCGCCACCGCCACCTCCTCTCTCTCTGTTCCTCCTGGCTATTGTCGAGGGAACAAAGCCCCATGGCGAACGAAGAGAAGAAACGAAGGAGAGAAAGAGAGTGCGCGAGAGAAACTTCTGTGGGACCCCTAAAAGAAGGGGTCAACCGTGCACGCTGCTCCTCTTTATACCGAAGAAACGGGCCTGTGGCCCGCACCTCACCCCCTTATGTCTTATACATATATTCTCTCTCTCTCGTCCTCCTCTCTCTTTCTTTCCCATTCTCTTGTTCTTGTATCCTCGTTGCGTGGCTGCGCTCGTTTCCTGTAAAGAGGGGGGCCCTACCCCCGCTTCTCCTGCCCACTTCGTCTTCTTTCCCATAAAAAGCGACGGCCCTCCTGGATTCCCTTCTTCTTCCTCCTACTCTCTTTCATCTTTTGACTTTTAGCTCCTTTCGCGATACTACTCTCCTTTCTCCTGCTCTGCCCCCCTCGTGCTGCGGGCCATTTTATCGCCTCCGCGTGTCTTTTCGGGGGTCCCCACCCCGCCGCGCGCGCTATACGCCTCCGCGCGAAAACGCTCTCGCGCGCGATCTTTTTCTCTCCCCCCCTTTTTTTTGGTTTGGTTTCATATTTGGAAATATTGCGGGTATAGTGTTCATTGTTCGCGGGGCCCTTTTTGGCCGCTGCCAGAGAGGAATTACGAGGGGTTTGAGGTATGGCCGAGGGTGGGTGTTACGTCAAGATGTGCGCGCGTGCGCCGCGTTGCGCCTCGTAAATGGGATGATGTCAACTATGAAACTATAAAAATCAGCGAACGGCTATCGTTTTTTATGGGCGCTGCTTCTCCGCTCGTATATACGCTGAATTTTTATTTGCTCCTGTATGTTATAAAAGTGCAATGGATGTGCGTAATTGAAAAAAAAAACAACGGGCGTTTGATATGGGGCTCTTGCGATAGGTACAACTTTAAAGTGTCTTACGTGAATGTAAACAAATGTTTAACTTTTTATTGGGACTGGGTCGTTTAAATCGATCGAATTGTAAATTAAAATAATAACTGAATTTATTTTTCCGGAAATAATTACTGACAAAGGTTAATTTCCGAATAAAAATAATTGGTATTTAAAATATGTATCGTATATTCTGTGTATGGAGCTTACTAAAATTAGATTTATATTTTACATCGCTTGAAATAAAAGTTTGTAACGAATTTGATGTAGCGTTCTGTATTAATTAACTCAACTGATTCAGGAAAAAGATGAAGCTATATGAAAAATATGGGTCTGTAGTTTGATGATAGGGATATCACTGTAATTTTTCTCGGACTGTCACGGTATTTTTTTACAACCACTTATAATGAAATAAATTTAAATTGAAACGTAAAAAGAAATCTAAATAAAACCATAATTAAATCTTTAATAACTGTAGAAAATTGCTTAAAACAAATTAAAACAAAAAATATTATTCCCAACCCATAAGAAGATTCTGTTTTCACCGTTACACTAATCATCCCAACACAGCTTCTCATATTTCATCAACAAAATAATATAGATTCATCTCTCGTGTATTTCCAACTATATCGCGCTCCATAAAAATCCAGCCACATCCCTTTTCATGTTACAAAGCCTCTCCCTCTCTCGCTCTCTGCATAAGAAAACAGAGAGAGAGAGAGAGTCTTCGTCTCTTTCTCTCGTACATATTAATTCAGCGTTGAAATCTACAGGTAGAGCGGCAAACGCTGTCGTCACGCTGTCTCGAATGGCCGGGCAACATGACTCGGAACAACGCCAAAACAACGTGTGATTTCATGTAGATTCGCCTTGGAACAATGTATCCTTAAAATTTCATCCTTTCACCCCTCCTCTCTTCATACACAGACACACTCTTCTTCCTCCCGAGCACTCGTAACGTAAAAATACACCCACGCGCATAGAGACCTACAGCCGCAAAATCTCTCTCTCTTTCTTCGTCTTTCTCCCTCGGCGATGCACTCGAACAGCCGCTCTAAAATCACAAAGAAAAAGCGCACGCCCACGCGCGTGAGGAGCAACACGTTCGCACGTTTACGTTATATGTATGTGTGTAGAGAGAGAGAGAGAGAGAGAAACGAGAGAAAGAGGAACTCGTCATATCGCGCGCGCGCAAGGAGGGAGAGAAAGAGCAATAGGTTCGCGGGCCGCGTAAATCTCGCGCTCGCTCGCAGTCCTAACGAGGCGCCGTAAAACATGATCCTATTATCGTTTTCCCGTACGAAGAAAAAAAGAAGGAGAAAAGACAACCTCGACGCCGTGGCATCGTTAGCCGGGCGCGCCGCGAGGCGGATGACGGACAGTAGTGGTCGGGGGGTTACCTGCGCACATGTATACGTGTGCGACCTCCGCGCGCACCAGCGCTTCTTCTTTCTCGATATTATTTATTATATATTCGCGCGCGCTTCGCGTATGTGTGTGTCTCTCTCTCTCCTCTTCCCGTCGCTTATATATATACCTGCACGCGCGCATCTCCTCCCGCTGCGTCGCATTCCTATACGTGCCACATTGTGTCCCCGACGTCGCGCTCGTCGTTTTGGCTCTTTTACCTCGGCTTTGTGTTATACTTACTCTCTCTCTCTCTTCCTGTCGGGGGGACCCACCTTCTCCTCCTCTTCCTCCTCCTTTTTATCCCGGGCGTGTATTCGGCGAACGGTTTCTCGATTTTTCTTAATGCGCGCGCGCGTGAGCTCGTCGCGAAGAAAGGGAGTATCGACTCGAGATTTTTATCGCGCGTAAAAAGTGTATAACCGATGGAGCGCACGCAGAAGAGAGAGAGAGAGAAGAGTCTTTTTGTCCAGGCACGTATATATACGTGGGGGTCCGCTGCGCGCGGGCGAAGCAGTTTTTTGCGTGTATGTGTGAGAGAAAGAGCGCAGTGTACGTTATCTGAAAATGTTGTCGGATTAAGGGACCTCCGCGCGGCTATAAGGCAACTCTTTGGTTTATCGGTTTTCGTATTTGCGTTAATAATGCTGAGATTTTGCCCGAGGTTTTCATTGGTAAAATACGATGAGACGAAATCATTGTTTCTTTCAAGTGTTTGAGGATTTAGATGAGTTTACTGAGCCATACAAAAAAAAACAAAAAAAAACAAAAAAAAAGGCGGTATCAGATAAACAATAGGTTCGTTTGATAGTTCATTTCATTTTATCATCAATGAATAATTCACCATATAGAATTCACCTGGTAGAAAAAATCATAATTAAAAAATAATATTTATTCATCTAAAAGTTCTACTATTACTTAAAATACATATTTTATGAAGTGTAAATACCATAATTTATGTAAAAGAAGCAATGTAAATGTTCGTTTTTAGCCATAAAATTAACTTAAAAAGAGCCAGCATAAGATTAACTTATTGGTAAAATAAAGCTATTAAAAGCACGGTTTATTAATTTCATATTTTTATGAAAATAATGTAAGATTAATCTATTTGAAGTAGATACATGCTGTATATGGTTAGACAGATCAAACACTTTTTCCGCAACTCTTTTCACAATTTTTGAATTAAATACTTAGTATATACTTGTTTTCTTCAAAATTTCAAATCTTTCAATGAATTTATCATTATAAATAATATAAATTTTGTCTCAATTCTGTATTCCATTTTAATTAATAAAATTAAATAAAATAACTACATGGTTGCAAGCATTTATGCATCACGTACGGTCTCAGCGCGCCGTTTTCGTTATAAACAAATGCTCGAACGAACAGAACTTAAACGAATCCGCCACGTGTGTGTGTAGCCAGTCTTTCCAAATGACTACACTTCCCCGCGAAACGACGACGTGCTTGTTCCCTCTCGTATAAACAAGCAAAAAAAAAGAGCCAGCAATACAGCGAAGGCATTTCACCGGTTAATGAAACGATGCTCGGGAGGATGTTGAGCACACGTTAAATTCGCAAACACACGCGCTCACCCGCGCGAAAACTAATACTCCGCTCGGACGCGCCCGTAACAGCAGTTTGTACCAACACAAGCCGCCGCGGCGCGGATGTTTGCATTTCCTATATTTTACGAGTCCGATAAGGGAGAGATAGAGTGGGAGAGAGAATACTCGCGTACACCCGTAGGGACAATATTGTTTAATGCAGCTCGGCTGCTATGGAAAACACACGCATCCCCGGACTCATGCAAGGGGGGAGGTAATAGGCCTATACAGATAGAATTTTCCCAGAAAAATTACCGTGAAATCCGCGTTAATCGAGGAACAACTGACTTTTTAGAAACTTTTTACGCGTATTTTATGTGCATTATTACTGTGATCTTAAGGTGATGTTGAATACCGACATAATTTTTAATCGAGGATATCTCATGAAAATACCAATAGAATCATCAAAAAAAAAAAATCTGAGTATAGTATTAAGATATATGGAGCGCTTAACGTACGTGTTTAAAGAAAATGATGAGAATTTATTTAATTAAATAAAAACCGTACTGTCGGTAAGTGGGAATCTGCAACTAAGATACTTTTTAAACGAGCATAATTAACTCACGCGCTAATAGAATCACTCAAAAAAAATCCTGCATATAGTGTTTATGTGTACGGAACGCTTGACAAAATTTTTTTCCGAATAAACGCTTGAGTGTTGATTTAAACAATATTGAAATTCACGGTTTCACATGGCTACGACACTGTTAATTTTGTGTTCTACAGTAACTCCACATAATAGAATAATTCTTATCATAACTTTTAGAATTTTCTTTTAACAAAATTGGAAGCCATTTGTTGCTTAAGAACTAAAACTTAGAATAATATTGCGAATAATGTATGCTTAAAATGTAATAAAATACACATTTTCATAAAACCTTTACGGTGACGGAAAAATTTTCTTATACGCCAACGCAAAAAGCTCCGAAACGACCACATGGACCACGGGTAAATCTTTTAAGTGCGTGTATATCTTGATCTGCTATTTCAATTTTTTTTTATCATTGGAAATAATTATTTGTTTTTTATATAATTAATCTTCCGTGAAGCGTTTCCATAAAATAATCTGGGGTAAGTAGGGTTTGATGATTAGCGAGCCGTTCAACAATTCCAGTAAATGTATTCTTAAAAAACTAATCTGCTACATAATAGTTAATACATTTAATAAACCACGATATTCACTACTTATACAAACATATGGAAGTATGAGCGCATTTCTAATAACTTTACTTTGTTATATTGCAAAAAATAAACTTCTCTCTTATATCATAAAATAATATTACTCATGTATGTAGCTGCTGCTCAGATACAAGAAATGGTAGTACCTATATACGTATAACCTTTGTAGATAACCAACCTCCCGCTCACTTGCACACTAAAAGTACGTTGTGTATGTGCGACAAAACGATCGGCGGCTGAATGTATTTTTTCTCCATACGCACAGCCGCCTTTTTCCACCGCGTCCATATACGCGTTTTCCCGAGATACAGAGATTGCGAATGGAACGCGCCACCGGAGTCCAGAAAGAGAGAGCACATTGTTCGCCGCAATTGCGGCGGCAGTGGGTACAATTGACTGTGTAACATTGCGCGGAAAGGGAACTCTGCACACCGGTTCGCGAATGCACAGTTAAAATACGCGTTTTCGGATGCTCCCGGGGAAATAGAGAGAGAGAGAGCCTTTAGAGCGCGCTCGGCAAGTTAGGATTAGTCTGGTCTTTTGTTTGCTTACGTGATATTTCTTTTGTGAACGTAGCGACGGATGAAAAGTCAACAAGCGAGTAAACACAAGGTATAGCGAAGAAATTTTATTAAAAGACCAGTGCAATAAAGGTATAAAAATAAATTTATCCAAGTGGAAAGTGGAAAATCGGCAATATCCGGAGAAAATTGAGACGTAGCTTTTAATAACGTCCTACATGTATAGTTAATAATAATAATAATAATATTCTAGAGTTTAAATTATACATTTTTTTACTAAAGGCTGTGACAGCCCCTATATCCCTTCGAGCGTATTATTCATAATAATTTATCTCAAACTGTAAAAATAAATACTCTCAATCACACCACGAGCAAACTTCCCACAGCAATACCTCGCCGCAATACTTTTTCCTTTCGCGCATCCTTCCTCTCTGTACCTTCCGCGCTATATACTTCAGTGTTTTCCCATCCCGATATTACACTTTTTCTATCCTCAACTCTCACCGAACCTCCCTCTCTCTCTCTCTCTCTCTCTTTTCTCTTTCTCTTCTACCTCCGGTATATAGCATGCGTGATTTATATTAACGCACGCGCAAAATCGCGACTGCACGCGCACAAATCAAAGCCGCCGAGAGTTTCGTCGTCGTCGTCTACGCCGGGGAAAAAAGCGTCGCCAGTTTACCAAAGTGGCCGCAAATACCCCAGGGAGGCGGGGCGGATTGCGCGCACCCGCCGCTCTCTCAAAGGCGCTTCCGCCGGAAACCGAATCGCGCGGGCGGACGTTTGCTTACTTATCGGGGAGCGATCGCAATTTAAACTTAGCGGAGGTTGAGGGAGCGCCGCGCGACGACGAGAGATGGATTCGCTAGCGCGATGGCGCGCGTCGATTTCACGTGAGAGCACGCCTGTGTATGTTTATATATGTATATGTGTGCGCGCTCGCCGAAAAGTCGAGTGCGTTGAGTGGGCGGCGAGCGGAAAGATATGTTTGGAGATTGAAGAGGGCGAATGGGCTCTGGAGAAGGTAGAGTGGGTGAAAAAAAAAGAAAAAAAGAAAGCATTACAGGTCTTGGAAACAGAGGTGCGTTGAGGTTTTATGCGATGAGTCGTTCGTAGATTGAAATTATTATAAAATCAATGCTGAAAAAGAATTTCAGCATTGAGCTTTGTAGTTCCGGAGTTGCTAGTTTCGGATGCAGTATCGAACTTGGAAATTCTTCAGAAGCTATTGTTTTTATAAAGCGGAGATGCTGATACAGCACAGTAACATATTAATTATATTAAACAAAATTTTTTTGTTATTGTTCTCAAAACGATAAATAGGATAAAATTACGTTATTTACAGTATTTAATCCCTCAACTGTCATGGCTTTTTTTCGTTTTCGTGTCAAAACTGGTAGCAGTCAATTAGCAGCAGACGAAAATAATACGGTAGTATACCAAGTTGTGCCTAAATTCTTTAACGATTGTCAAAGTTATTTAAAAATGTACATATATGATCTATTGCCAGTTAAGGGGTTAATTATCCTCCAATTCCTTTTCAATAGCTCGTATTTAAATGAAGATTTCCTTTTGCTCTATTTTTTTAACATTAAAGTTTCGACTATATCTTATTTATTATTAGTATAGTAATGGTTGAATTCTTGTTTTCATTCATATTTCCGTAAACTATTAATGTTAATTTGAATAAATGTTTCAACAAAAACATGACAAATTATTTTAATTATATTACGTACTGTCACTTAACCTTTATACCAACTTAAGAAAAAACGTATATTTAAATTTTATAAATGTGATGATATCGATCACGTCACACGGACAAATTACTTCAGTTTAATTGATTCAAGTTTAAAAATATCATCGATAATTGAGTCTCGAGAACATTGATTTCTATGCAAATTAAACCTGTAGTATCATTAAACTGCCGGCTCCTGTTACTTTTTGCAATTTTCGCCATTATTGAGATATATAATTAACGTCCCGTCACGATTATAACTTCTTCAAGACCTCTATTCGTCCTCTTACGGCCAATCGATAGCCACCGCAATCTCAGCACACCCCGGGAAAATCCCGAACTCGACCAAAACAAAAGAGAAATTTCCTGCCTCACCTGCGTCCGCGCGTATATACACCCACTCGACTCCAAGGCAACCGCGTCCTCACCTCGCGTTCGGAGAGAGAAAAATAGCCTCGAATCTCAGCACCTATCCACGTCTCATGGATATATATAGGCGGCCGAAAACAAACGGCCCGTGAAAGCGTCTCGAATCGGCTCCATTAAGCTACATATCTAACGGCGCGCCGCTATACTCGCTCGCGTTTCGTCCATCATCGTCACAACTCATTCTCGTCGTAGTTGGTGCACGCGCGCGTGCGGGCTTCTGTCTCTCTTTCTCTCTTCCGCGCTATCCTGGCGCTTTTTCGTTTTGTCGGCGCATAATGCGCGCTCGGGCATACACGCGCGCGTATCACGGTGGGCGGATTCGACGTCAATTATCCTCCAGCCGAGTCGACAATGCGTGTGTGTGTGCGTGCATGTGTATGTAGGTATATACAGTGGGATGGCTGCTGCTGATGTCGCGCATATATACGCGCGCTGACTTGATGTTTTGCGCTCGCTACTCGCTCGCGTGCGCGTCGTTTATTCGATACGCGGCTACGTCGCTGTTTATTATTGTCGCGGGACCGAGCTGCGGCATGGAAAAGAGGGAAAGAGAGAGAGAGCCGATAGAGTGTGACCTGATTTTCGCGATAAGCAATTATTCTTGTTCGATTGAGTTGCGCTGAATAAATTAGGAGACTCGCCGATGCCGGCATGATAAATTGCGCAGGCACGCGAAGCTTCATGCGATCGGTTATACGCGCGTCCGATGCCTCCGCACGCGTTTTATTCGACCGTGTAAATTCCTCAGATTTTATTGTCTTATTTTTTGTATTTTTTTTTTTTAATTATCCGTTGTGTAAGTATTATTCGCGGAATTTTTAAATAGACGAGACATGTTAGCAGTCTTGTTTGCCACGTGATTTCTAATGAAGGTTTACGTTTCTATTACGGAAGTTAAGTCACTTGGTTTAAAGCTTAAAACCGAACTAAATTCTTCTTCATATTTCTGTACAAAATGTTCAAGAGTATAATATTCAAAGGTTCGCGCCGTCAACCAGCTTTCAGCCTACCGCTCGTAACCGCTAGGTGGCGAAAATGATTCTGCAATTCAAAATACGTTTCCTACGTAATATAAGAGGCTTGCAAATGCGGAACGTCCATTAATAAACTGACTGGGTCATCGCTGGCTTAGTCAGTAATATATTAAAACTCTTTTTGCTTCCTCGTAGAGGAAGCTTTATAATAATAAAATGAAATTTTAGTTAAAACATGTGTTTTGTGTTTTTGATCAATCATCGATAAATCGACTTTTAAATTAGCTATACGATTTCCGCGAGCCATGCACTTTACGGTAAATCAATTTACCTCCCGTCGATATTCGTCACCCGCGATCGTTAAATAATTCTCCAAATATCTCGAAACCACGCTCAGAAAAAAAGGCACAAAGCGTCCGTTGCAATTACCATTAATTAATCCGGAACCATCGGCACATCGGGTCATCGAGTCTCGTCTGCTCGCGAGATAACCGCAGCTGCGCATTCGACAGCGCGGAATAAAGCAGAAAGGGGGTATATGTACGGACGTGCGCGTCGGGGCCAAGGCTCGCTCGGTCCATTTAGCGCAGCTAAATCCTTCCTTCTCCTCCCCCTAAACAAGTCAACACGGCGAACGACGGATCGTATGCTAGTCATTTTCAGTATAGGTGCACCAACACATTGCATGCGGGTACATGTACACATACATACAGAGGCAATGGTATCTCGCTCGAGGATCTGGAGTGTAATCGATTTTTTCGGAGGCAAAGAAGACGAGAGAGCTGCTGTCATTTGCATATCTCGCGCCCGCGCGCGTGACTCGACGGCTCTTGACAAGCTCGTGAATTAGCGGAGAGAGCGAGCGAGGAAGTGAGAGAGGCAGGGTTCGCAGACCTCTCTCTCTCGTTGCAGCTTCTATTGCCAATAATAAGAGAGGGTTTTTTTTTAAAGAAACGATGTGAATTCTTTTCGGAAATTAAAGAGGCTTCGCTTTGTGTCGCGTGCGTATATACCGAAAGAGAAAGAGCGAGAGAGAGAAGGAAGAGAAGCGATCGTTGAGGAGGGCAGCCGTTGTCGTCCTCCCCAATATGGCCCGAGTCCACACATTATTTGATACCGCTATAACATATACATGCCAGCTGCTGCATCGTCCACGCGCGTGCTCGCTTCTTTCTTCTTCCTTCTTCTTCTCCTCATCGTCCTCTTCTTGTTGCTCTCTTTTTTTTAGCGTGGCTATCTGAATTTCTTATATATTACGGGCCTTCGCGTCTGATAATAAAGTTGCGACACGCCCAAGGAGTTTTCTCGGCGCAGTAATCGAGAGCTTCCGTTTTCGCGAGTCGCGGAGTGATATTCGTATGTGTAAATGATTGGGTTAGAGGTGATCGGAGAGTTAGGTGGTATTGCATGGGGTAGGGACATTAAAAGTGGATAATTTGACCTTAAATTTGAAAGTTATTCTAATTTGGTTGAGTTATTTCTATAGTAATTTACTGTTAGTCGAACGCTCTAGGGTGCAATTTTTGTACATTTTTATGACAAACTTATAAAAAAAAGACTAGACTATAGTATATCATCGACCAGGAAATAGATTGAGAACGCACCAAAAGCGAGATATTAGCTTCGCTACTCGAATCCAAAATAATTTTTCGCTTCTTTTGTAAGCTCATTAAATAAACAAGTATTGAAATACATAAAACTGCCATATAGCTTCTACTAAGAAACATTTTGTCTAAAGTATTATTAACATAATATATATTAATATATTTGTTCGAAAGGCTTTACTTTACAACAATTTATAAGACATATTTTTCACATGTTTAATACTGCTTCCCAACGCGGCAGGGTTCTAAAGTACCTACAATATAAAATGATAGCATGCTATTTTTACGTTAAAACTCAAAATGCATTTGGGACTGCAAAGAGTTTACAATTCACATTATCCAAATAATTTTTTGAAACGTTAAAATAAGGCTACCTATACCGAAGCATTTTATCCATATTTACTCGCGATTATAATTTTCTGTGTCCCCTATTTTAATAAAGAATTTCAGACGTTTTCAAAACTGATTTCTTGCGGCAATTACTTTTCTCATATATTGTTGCTGAATGCAGGTCATTTTTGGCCAACTTTGCCCATATATTTCTTCTTATTGTAAAATGCACATAACCATAAAGTAAATTTAGTTCAGTAATACAGGTCAAATACCTAACCGCACATTAACATAATTTTCATTTTTTTCTTCATTTTTTTTTATGAAGAGCTATTTATTACAATAAAAGTTTTTAAATTTAGTCAGGCTATGTCGCTGGCTTAATTCCGTAATATACGGGAGTAAATAAAATTAGAGTTCGTCCATTATCGCAAAGAAGATCGTGAAAGCTTAATGTTCTCTTAAAACTTATATTTTTATTTCAGCATTTTTGCAACCGCTCGCCGCGTCCATACTTTTTCCCTTTTGCAACTTTGATTGAGCGTGCATCTAAATTCAGCCGAATGCGTGGGCTCATAATTGAATTGAAAAATTCATCCGAAACTTTCCGGGGGTCACTCTCGCCTCATGAAAATTATAGGTGCCGCGCTGGCAGCACCGAACTCGTTGCGCTTTCTACTTTTTCCGTTCTTTAAGCTTATTACATTACCGTACTGGGATGATTTTTGCGTGCATTTTTGTGCCAACTCCTGCCCCCGTTCTAGTTAACTATAATGTCATTTCGATAGCGTGTAATTGAATCCTTACGGGAGTAAGTCACGAATATTTACGCGGTCGCATTTATTTACTCGTCCGTCGGCGACGAATGCGTTAGCAAGAACGCGAATCGTTTTAATTATCACTTCCTCTCTCCCTCTCTCTCTCCTCTCTCTTTCGTTTTCACATACGCGTGTATGTGGGAACTTATTTTCACGTCGTGCTGATTTTAATTGACGTATAATTGACATTAACTCGATGATTAGTATTCGTCGGCACTGCGCCGAGGGGTCGAAAATTGTTTGAGCTAATATTGTGTTTGTGGCGCTAAAGTGCGCGCGCTTCCCCTGATTGCCGCACTGTGGGGCACTGTGATTTTTCCCTTTTTTTTGTAAAGGCTCGCGGCAGGTGCAATTTATTTTAATTAGCATTTTTCCGATGACGCGTTAATTGGCTGAAATGTAAATCGTGTAATGAGAATTCGGTGCGTTCAAAGATGAATCGAATGACGATTTTTTTAATTTTATCAATCGTTGCGTCGAAACTGCGCGCCTGTAATTGTCATTTTGCAATATTAACGAGCCTGACGGAAAGAGCTGATCCCCTGAAATATTATTACAAGCTTTTATTACCTTTTAACTTTAAAATAAAATATGCACTTTGAGTGAAGCATTATCAAATTTTGATTTCTACCATATGTCTGTATTTAAATGCCAAAATACAGTTACAAAGTGATTAAAAAATTAATTATAACTGATAATAATAGGTTGCAAATAAATTTGAAAAATTCTTTAATAGAAAATTAAAATTTTTAATAATATGCAGTTTTCCACACTGTAAAGGACTTATTTCCACGATGCTGTTAACTTTTTATCCTTATTTAGTAAAATCCCCAGTGCTTCCATAAATCGCAACCTCCATTCGACAACAATTATACAAACAATCCAAGCCTCTCCAAAACCATTAAATTCCAATTTTCCCACACATTCACCCTCTCCCTTCCATTTCCGAGCATACAAATAACCTCGCCCTTATCAGCCCGAAAAAAAGAAGAAAAAAAAACCACATCCCAACATCGACGAAAACCCCAAGTCGAATCCCCTCCGCAAACATTGACGTCCACGACGGATTGAAGGCTGCCAGGCATATCTATACGTGCGCACATAGCTGTTATACACCATGCAGTCTCTCACCACCACAACCACGAGAGTGAAAAACGATCGGCCGGCTATTCAGCACGGAAGCCGGCGCGTGCACGCGCGCATTAATCGACATCGACGCTTTATTTATCATATCGCGCGCGCGCGCGCGGGGGCCGGCGTAAACGCTTTCCCGATAATGTCTAATAAATCGGCCGCCCGCCCTGTGGAATGCAAAAGGAGGTGGTGGCTGTGTGGGTTAGGCTTCGACGCGAGAAGGAGAGCGAGAGATTCGCGCGCGATGTTTCCTTATCTCTTTCTCCGTCTGTGTGTGGGGCCGGCGCGCGCGAGTTTTCTCCGTCTTCTCTCGCGTGAGGACGTGTGTGTGTGTGTGAGAGGGAGAGAGAGAGAGACGGAGCGAGGCAATCAGATGGGCGGAGGCCATTACTCACATTGCCGTGAGACGTCATCCTCGGCGGGTGTTGTTATTAATTAAATGTCCGAGCGATAGGCATCGTGCGCGTGCGCCAAATCGTCAAACCGGCTTCCTTCCTATTAGACGTCATTTGTCTCCTGCATCGAATATTCCTCGATCTTTCCTCGCGCCTCGTTAAACCCGAGATTTATCGCCACCTGCGCGCCAACTTTTCTCATCCTCCTTTACCTCTTTCTCTCTCCCCCCACTCTACCTCTCTCTCTCTCTCGTCTCGTCGCGCCGTTGCTGCTGCGCCTCTTATCCCTTTACTGCCTTCGTAAAGTAGAAGTGTACCGCTTCGTTTCCTCGCTCGCTCTCGCTCCTCGCCTTCTTATTCTTCTTTCGACCTCCTCGTTCTCTCTCTCTCTCTTTTCTCGCGTGTCTCTTTCTCTTTGTCACATATATACACGAGCGGGACACGGCAACGCGGACACCTCGGTGTCGTTTCGTTCTGTCCCTCTCTTTCTCTGACACTGCACGCGCGCGCTACTAAATTTTTCTGAACGGGGTGAGGCGGACAGAGGAACTAACTGGTCCCGTTTGTTAGAACACTTTTAGTTGTTTATGCGGCAATTAAAGTGGCCAGAGTTTACGAGGACGAAATTTTATAAATAAAGATGACACGCCACGGTGTCCTACTTTGGACTTGATTTGCTCTGGGATCACCTTTTTTTCTTTATCTTTTTAATGTTTTGTCTTTTTTGATATAGTAAAATTTGATACGGACGATTAATTTAGTATTTGAGTATGGATATGAATGCGCTTGAGGGTGCTTATATATAATAGTGGTGATAACAATATTTGAAACAATGGAGAATCAGCTTACCTAAAACTATATATACTTAATAAGGATAGAATGTATAACGAACTAGGTTATGAGCATTGGCTTTTATGTGATACATAGTTATATTTCATTGGTATATAGCATTAAAGTGCTCGCGTTCAATAATATAGTCATAAAATAAAGTGAAACCGATTAAATAAATCCTCTTTGGGATTATTAAAGTCGCTTCGAGAAATTTATTCAAAAATCTAAATAAAAATTAATATTAATTATAATAAATGTTGAATACGGTATAAAATATTCTTTCCATATCAAAATATATAATCGGTCGAATACATAAATCACTGCGATAAAGAGAGAAATTAAATTAAAGAAGTGTTCCGAACTGCCTATAACAAGAACTACACGTTATATTAACATCTTACAGAGATAACGTTAGACTTTGTTGCTCGCGCACCGTTAAAATCATCCTCGTCATTCCACAATCTCCAATGAAAGGCGCACAATAGACAACCACTCAGCCATTTACGCGTACCTTGTGAAAAAAAGAGCAGCCCAGCGCTCAATGAGAGCAGACACCAAAAGTAGATAACGGCCGAGATTGGTCGGACAGAAAAAGCGTCCGACGGCGCTTCACTCGATATACACGTATACACACATACACATACGGCGTATCTGTATATATGTAACGCGAAACAGACTTTTTAGCGGGTCCGACACTTTGACGGGCAATTTCTCAATTTCCTAACGGTATAAAAGGATTCAATTTTTGTTTGAGTTTACTTTCTCCCCGCTCTACATACGAGCTCTGATAGGTAGCACTTTCCAGAGAGCAGACTTCATAAATACCCAGGGGACTTCCTTTCTTCGGTGGCGACGGCGGCGGCGGCGCAGCATGAAATTCAGACGCCGCCGGGAGTATATGGAGAGCGTGCGCGCACACACGCTATACATAGAGCATGAGAGACGACAGGCAATCTAATCATAATATAAATGCACTCGCGAGCGAACGTTTTCGTCCTATCAGATGGAAATCGCTTCCGCGCGTCTCTCCTTTTATTTATTAACGTTCGGGCGTTTTTTTCTTTCTTTCTTTTCGAGGGAGAAATTTTCTTTCGAAAGTGACGTGCGGCTTTGTTGTAGATTTCAACGCTGAAATGTACATCGTGCCCTGGAAAGATTATAAAAACCATTTGTCAGAGAACTTTTAAGATCTTCATTTTTAAAAGTTTATATAAAGCGGCACATGCGGTTTACTTTTAATCATAATTAACTAAACGTCAGAGATATTTATGTTATACTTTTTTTGTAAAACGAATAAATAAACGCATCCAGCATATCATCATACCGAGCAATTGAGTTTTTATTTGTTCTTGAAAATAAGTACACAAAACTTAAATTTTTCTTAATTTCAAATCGCCTTATAAACATAAATTTTTACAAAATTTTCAACGTAAAAGATAAACCATTTTTATTTCTTAAATTTGAACTCTTTTGCTCAACAATAGCATAAACAATCATGAACGTGTAAATTTATTATATCCGCGATTGTACACACACAAATATATATTTAACCGTTCTATCCATCACGTTTATTTCGTATTATAATACGTAAATATTCGGTGAGAAGCCCAATTAAAATATGCAGATAATTTGAAAGACATAAGTGGATAATTAGCTGACCTCCTCGAGGCAAATTCGGCATCTCCGCTTTTAGAAAAAATAAAAGAAGACTCTCGTTCTATCGTTATGTCATCGACCAGGTGTCACTCACGTTTCCCCTCGACGCTTATAATTGAATATCGGAATCCCTAATAGTCACCCAATTTCAAACTATATTGGCGGACCGTTCGACCTTCCCCGTCCTCTTTCTCTCTATCTCTCTTTTTATTCAAACGAGCGACTTATATTCGGGTCGACAGCGCGGACCTTCGTTTCGCCCCTCTCCCTCTCTCGGCTGAGACAGGACGTTTCATTACCGAACATTAGAATCGGCTTTCGGGGTATATACCGGCGCGTATACCTGCGCACCCGGGCTAATCTTGCCGCGGGATCGTCGTCGCCGGCGTGTGCAAAACCGGCTCGATCTCGTCCTAGTCTCCTATACATAAACCTGCACACATACACACGTATATGGGAGGCCGAAACGCGTCGCGTGATTTAACTTTATTCGACGTTAAGTTCGGTAATCGCGATCGTGTTTCTTTTTGCCTCTAATTAAAAAGACATCCGAGCCGACGTCACACGCTCCACTCCCGGCGCATCGTTTATTCCCTCGCGTGATTTATCGATCGCCCGCTTTAAAGAGCATCCTCATCCTTGCCGCTTGATTCAGGGCCAGAGGATATCTTTTTTGCCTTTCCCCGGAATCGGCGGCCGCTTGAAAATCGACGCTTTCAATGTGCTACCGCACTCGAGCGGCCTTTTTTTACTTTTACTGCGGCGCGCGTGTCGTGAAAATTATGGCGTTGCCGCGGATTGACGCGCGATTCGGCCTTTTTGGAGAAGCGACTCTTTTTCGTCTCCGTGAATTAAGTCGAGAGCTATTATGAGTGTGTGAGAGAGAGAGATGGGGCAAGAGGAAGCGAGGTCGAAGTAATCAATTTGAATTAGTAGCATTGTAGCTAACGGGACGATGTATCGTGCGAATGTGTGTGTGGACGTGTGTGAGAGAATGAGGTGGTTTCAGGAGAAAATTGCGGGCGAGAGTGATTTAGCAGTTGGATCTAATTAGGTTTTAACGGAGGTTTTATGGGCTTTCACCGCTAATTATATCGAGAACTTTTAGAGAGAGAGTATCGAAGTGAACTATCGGGTTATTTTTGCGTTGAAGGCGGCTTTTAGGTGTTTAGAAATATGCTTTGCTTTGGTGAGAATAAATTACATCAATTGATTATGTTTATTTATTGATTTACATTTTCGTATAGAATATTGGTCAATATTTTTCGTAACGATCAGAAGAAACATTATGTTCCGCTTAATTTTTTTACTGTAAAGTACTTAGTTATTCTAAATCTGTTATCTTCGTTTTTTTGAATTCAGAAATTTGATATTCGAAAATTAAATTTCTATGTAATACCTTGTTAAAAAATAAAAGTATTTTTGACGATTACATATTCAAGGTTTCTTCCAAACACTAGAAGAAATCTTCTCCTAGAAATCAAGGACATTTCAAAGATTTCAGAAATGTGTTCAGAGCGACACTGTTAATTTATCAGTTTTGTACATAATTGATGACTGGACAAACCCTGTAATTGGGTTTCATTAATCAGATTTTCGAATGAATTCGGATACGCCTTTTCGTTGTTATTATTCAAGTTTCTAAAGAAATCTCTGTTCAGTTAATTTCCATAACATCTGACGAATCGTTTCACCTAACATAGCATCGAGTGCGACGTCAAATACCAACAACAACAACAACACTGTAGTCAAGATTGGTCGGGGTCCCAATTTGTATCGTTACGAACTTCCGTATAGAAAAAGCCCGCACCTAACAAGCTTATTGCGTTAAGAATATGCAAATCTCGAGCACCCAACCGTCATCTCCCCTTCCTTTACGCTCGATCCGTACGAACGCATAATTCGCTTATTTCTATGTAGACCTGCGTTCCCCTTTGTACTCGCCCTATTCGTCTCAGTGGCAAGTGTATACGGGTTCGCTTGCCGATCCCTCAAACTCGTCTCACAATCCCGAAACTTCAGACTCTACTCGTCAAAAGGCCAACTTCCAAGCGCTCGCAGCTGGAATGTGAAAAATTTCGCTCGCGGTATGCATCTCCTTTTCTTCTCTCTCGCTCCACTCTCTCTTCGGGCGTAATTGAAATTTTCAGATTCATTAGTATACTCTGGCGCGCGGACTCGAAGGAGTTACTTTCCCAGTCGTCATCGTCGAAGGGGGCAGCGTGGCGCCCTTATCTCGAACTCTCGCTTCCACCGTGGAAATTTCGTTAATAAACTTTCGTCCCGAGACCGCGGATTTTTTTATTCCAGGGTACGACGATAGATAAAGCCCGCCCGCGGGATAAAAGCAAATGGCATTAGCAACTTTTTAACCAGCCGGTCCAGCACAGCAGCACGCACAGCCGCGGCGCTCTGTATTCAAAGTCTCGGAATATCGTTTGCCATACATATCGAGAGCTTAATAATGAGACTTTATGAACAAAGTCTTACTTTCAGAACTCGATAAGTCTCTCAAAGGCTACTTTAGTTTGCTTTAGTTTCGCTCGCCATCTATACCGCACGGTGGAGAGGGAAACACTATATATTTCAACCCGACGCCCTCTGTTCACTTTTTTTTCTTTCCTTTGGAAAAGTAAAGCAATAATGTACTTTCTGCAAAAATAAGACTCTCTCGTTCTCTCTCTCTCTCTATCTCTTGCTTTCTCGAATTGAGAGTAGATTATGACGGTCGCACGCGATAGCTTGGTAAGTTTTTTTTTTATTGTGTTATACACATAGAAAGCTTGGTATTCGTCGTGCCCGCTTTCACTAATTGCTTTTAAAAATTCACAAATCGGTGGACTTTATTTACGTGAATAACATTTGTTATTTATAAAAAGAATGAGTGCGTTGTTTGACTATAAAATAGTACTCGTGGTTGTTTGGAATTCTTTTTGTACGCCAATGCAATCGAAAAGAGCATTGTGCTTCATCAAGAGGGTAGTTATTATATAATAGAGGATTGTATTTTAAGGTGCATATAGAATTCATAAGAACGGAAGGATTAAAAAACTTTTCAATAGAATAACAATCGTTTGGTAACAAGAGCACGTACTAATTGAAAAAAATAAATATAAGAATTAGCTATCGTCAAAATTAATTGAAGCATTTAGAAAATATGAAATTACGAATAATGAATAATTATGAATAAATTGCGAGAATAATGAACTATAACTGTTGCAATACTGCGATTTTGGCGATAAAATGATCAGAGTGAAAAAAATTATACTTGTAATAATTATAAATGAAATAGAATCGTTCAGATTTTTCAAACCAATGTCATTCTTCATGTTGTCATTTTAAATTCTACTTATCGAGGAAATTTTCTCTAAAATCTCAACTTCTCGCAGATAAATTATGAATTTTCAAAAGAACGAGGCTATAATCGAAAAATCCGCGCGTGCACGCACACCCTTTCGAAGGGGTCAAAGAACACCCAAATTCCAGTTAAGTTTCTGTCCTCTCTTCTCTCTCTCGCACAATAACGCCGATACACACACACACAAACACAGCTACGCGTCAAGTAATTTATAAAGTTCAAAAAAGGAACCAGTGCGCTCGCGCGCGCGCGCCTTACAAAGGAACAACAACCTCTCCCCGAACGTTCGGTATAAAGAAGCGCGGTTTACGATCGAGGGACTTTTTGTCGAACGTGCGCTCTCTCCTCGTTTGCGTGCGCGCGCGCTAAATCTTCGGCGGATCGTCGAAGAAAGAGCGGAGGAAGAGGGCGGTTCGATTCGTTCGGCGATATAAACAAGGCTCTTGGCGCCAGGAGCTGCGCTGCGAGAGTCGCGCGATTGTGCGTAACCGCGTTCCTTTTCCGGCTCGCGTGACTCACGCGCCATGGAATTTCGCGCACGCGCGCCGCCTCGGTGCTATGGTTGTCTCTCCCTTATCCGTTTGTCGGGCATTTCATTCGGTGGGGCCGGGGGGTGAGACAGGAGCCACCCGCGGAAATAAAGCGAAGAAGAGCTCTTGGAAAGGATGTTGGTGAAGTTTGGATTTTGTTTGTTATGCTGCCGGAACGTTAAAATGTAGTTTGGGAGTATTTGGTGAGGTACTGGTGCATTCGGAGTGAATTTTGGAGTATTTTACATTGATGTAAAAAATTGTAGGTGAAATATGTGGAGCTAAAAGGGTTACGGAAATACATAAAAATCAAATAAAATATAGTTTCGTGCGAGATGTTTTCTTGTTTGTACAAGACTCTTGGTAAAACGTAAAAATTAATGAATAATAGAAATCGTTTCTTTGATTTACAAAATCAATAAAAATTCTATATTTTTTTCGTGTTTTATGTATATGAAGTATATAAAAAGCGAGATGGAGATATGTATAGTTTTGCATACAATGTGTCATCCGTTTCAAAGCTAGATAATGAATATGCAACACGGCAACATAGTAAAAGACTGATGTTTCATAAGAAATGTACATCCTTACCTGAGTTTATATATAATTTGCAATAAATAGTAGTTTTTGTACCATGGGTCGAGACCTACAACCCTTGGGTGATAGCGTATCCCTCTGACCGGCTATACGTAGGTCTGCAGTTCTAAAGTTCAACATTACACCCACGGTGCGAACATTATTTTTCGTAATGGTGGCGTAAAGTCCACACATTAATAGATTCGCCCTCTTCAATGGATTTTTAAAATAAAAATAAAATAATTTATGAAAAAAAATCAATGTTTCATGAACATTCTTATAGTATGATAAAAACAAAATTAACTTTAACCCCCTCGTCCCTTTCTGATTGAAACGGCAGCGGCGGCGGCAAAGTTTTTTAATAATATAGAGAGATAATATTATCTTGAAGTTAAGAATATACTTATCTTTTGGAATTCATGAAGAAAGATAAGGAACTTTTCAATAGCGCATAGTATGGTTATAGTGTTTTGTTTTTTAAATATCTTAGAATTTAGGATCTCAAAACTTGAATTACGTCTATTTTGAAGTTTTGAAATTCGAAACATCCAGAGATTAACATTCTGCTTGTTTGCATGCAGTTTGAAAATTTGTGGAGGCCGAGGCAGCTTGCAAGTTCTGCCGAAATTCCGACCTGGCTATCAACATTCCCAATGATTCTACTCCGTTTTCGACTTCTCTCACGTGAAGTCTGAAACAAAACTACAAAATATAAGATATAATCAAAGCTACAGAAGTAGATATTGCTTCCTCATATATAGAGAACGTTTAAGAGCAGTGAAAAAGATTTTCGAGACATGAAAATGTTAAAAAATATCTTTTTTTAAGCCTTTTAAACTATAAACTTTGCTTATTTTTGTGATTGATCGTCTTGCCATACGAATCGTATTTATAAAACTGCAAGTCTCGTAAAAAAGTTTGTATGACCTGGACTTTCATCTTTGAAAAGGAACGAAAATCCATAAGTTTGGATCGTCCTGATTTTATTATTTAAGTATGCTATTACTATTATTAAATGTACCGACTAGTTACATCATACAGAAATTCATTTTGATGCTAGTCGTTAAGTTACCAATTATATAAAATTAAAAATTTCATTTATCATAAAATAAAAAACCATAATTTATGGTTTCATTAATCTTGATGACTCCAAAACCTATTAAAAAAGCAAAAAAATCCGAATGTATAATTTAAACATAGTTTCCTATTCTTATACAATCTTCGAATACGAAATAAATTATATTTTTTATTTATTTTTTGTTGCAGGTGAGTCACTCGTAATTATCGAAAGCTCTTTCTTATGGCAAACACAACCGTAAGTACACATCCATAGCTTGAGTTTGAGCTTTTATCCCCCTTATTTATCTTTACCAGACCAATAAAACATATAAGCATTCTTCTTCTTTCAAATCGAACTTCACTTCTGCGATCGATACTACCATCCTAAAAGTCAACAGATAAAATTTAAACTCCCATAGGCTATAACAATGCAGAAGCGCCAGGCCTCTCCACAACGCGTAGTCCAATTTCCACTCTGTCTTTCTCTCTCTCCATCTCGGGAAGAAATCCCAGCTCTCTCTCTCACACCAGACTTCATAAATTTCTTTTCAGCAACAACGGCATTCCCGGCCGTCCAATTATTCACTTTGTCAAGTATACACACGGACAGTCGCCTTCTCGCGCCTCCTCCTCCTCGCCTCACGGACCCATAAAGCATTTCATTGCGGACGAAACGAGAGAGAGTGCGAGCGAAAGAGATGACGGGAAGGGGGGTGAGGATCCTCTACTTCGTGCTTCGACGTATACCTATATAATAATAAGGATGCTCGAGTGTCCCGCGGCGCGAGTGTCAATTTCACCGTCACAGCGCGCCGAAATCGCGCGAGCCCGTATAGTACCTATATATATACGCCACTACTGCGCGTCACACATCGCCCCCGCGCGCGCACACGACAGGTATACGTATATATACATACATATGTGGGTATATATACGCCCATGGCTTATTAATATTAATGAATAACCGATCGGGCGAATCGAGAGAGAGAGAAAGTAGGCGAGTGGAAAGAGAGAGGGGGATATCTTCTTCTCACTCGTGTGATTTATGCCTCGCGAGAGGGCGAGAAACGGTGTCCTATATGTGGGAGAGAGAGAGAGACAGCTGCATCGCTATAAATCCTTGGGCATGGCGGGTCAAAAGTGGTTTCAGTTCGTTATCTGTATTTTTAGCGAGAGCGGGGGGAGCCCGCGCGAGAACGTTATATACACTCACACACGAGCTCGTATCTTGTACGCCTCCGCGGCAATTCCCTTCTTTTCTCCTATTCTCTTCTCTCCCTCACTCTCTCTCCGCGCGTTTCATTTCGCGCAGGCGCGTCTTTATTACTCTTTGCTTGCGCCTCTTCCCCCCTCCCCTGCCTTTCGTCTCTTGCGCCCTCCGCGCGCGTCTTCATTTCGCGGAAAGGCTCAGCGACGCGTCTAATTCGCGACCTCGGAAGTGGCTCACCCCGCGTATATAGGCTTTATCTCTTTCTCTCTTTCGCTTGCTCGCTCGCTCTTTTACTGCGGGTTTTCCACTGGCTGGGCACACGAGTGACGCGTGCGAGCGAGCTCTGAGAAAAATTGTCGAGAGGGGGCAAGAAATCTTGAAAGTTCTCGCCCGTCGTAAAGAAAAATGTTTAATTTCGCGGTTGATACACAGAGAAAAGCCTCCCATCCCCCGAGTCTTACGGAGAGATTATATTTTTTAACGAGCGACGATGACAGCGCGGCACGGAAAAGCCGCTGAAAAGCTCTGTAGTCGTAATAATTATATATCCTCGTATTATTTCAGCAAATTAATTATATTGACTTGTGGTAAGGATTTATATAAATGACAATATTATCGATTGTTTTATTCTGAAAAGATCCGATAATTATTTAACATTATTTTATGTTCAATTCTGTCACCGTGTTTATAACACACGAATAACATATAACATTGACGATTCTTTCATGAGGATTGATTACTCCGGAAGTCGTTATAAATGAAACGGTCTTCTGTTTCCAATATACATAAAACAGCGAAATACATTTTTCAATTCAAACAAACCACTGTAAAAGTACACATCAATGGCCGCTTTTCTCATCACCCGCGTAAGGGCTATTGCAGTCGTTCGTATCTGGAGCTCCACTAGAGTCCGTTTGTTCGTCTTTCATTACGAAATTCGGCGACTCGGGCGGCAATAATGAAAACTTTACGCGCGCGCGCGCGAACGCAATAAACACCGGGTGACTTCTCCTCGCTGGTCGATTAGAACTAATTCCCCGAGACCGAGGGTTGGCGCGAGCGCTAGTCTCGAACGTTGCAAATACGCAGGAGTAAGAGGCGCTGATGTAGCGCAGCCGTCATTATTGCACGCCGGGCTCGTAAAACTCGCCGTAAAATTAAAACGTTCTACCAGCGTGGGGAAAAAACGTCGCGCGAAGGGAGCTCGAATCGTTTACGTCGATGTTGGGGTAGAGAGAAAGACGCGGCAGCATCGAGATTCTTGCTGGTTAGTTTTTTGTTTTCCTTTCTTTTATTGCTCCCTCCCCGAGTGAATTTAATTAATTTCGAAGCAGGCTTGGTCCCGAATTCATAGGTAGTTTAATTTTGTTGCGCCATTGCCGTTGTGGTATATTTGTTTGAGTTAGTGTAATTACTACTGTTTCTTGTTTGTTAACCAGTTAGCAATGATGTAATTGCAGCAATTTAATTTATGAATATTGTTTGTTTAAAAAAATTACTGTGTCTAATTGCAAAAATTACCTCACAAATTGTCATTGTTACTTATTAAAGACTTTTAACGCAGTCTAGTGCATTTACAGAGGCGTGTACCTTAATAATAATTACACGAGAAATGCGTATGATACAATTTACTTTGATAATACTGTTTTATTTATTTTTAAATTAAAAATAGCATTTAGGTGTTCTGCACGGTATATTTCCTAAATAATTTATTGGTTCATTTTTAATTTAACACACTTTTCATAGACAGTGAAAAATGTGCATCCCCTTGTCCCATTTTGAATTCGAAAATTCCTCCTCGAGATTTGTAATCTGCGATCTGGCACGTCCCCAGAAACATATTTTCAAGTGCATCCAAACGAAAGAAGAATGCACGTCTTGAAAGTTCACGCTGTATTTGCTCCTTAATTTGGCCTCGGGTCGGAAACGACGATGGAAAATCACCGTTTCGCTGCCACAAAATTCGATTTCGCGCATACAACTTTATACAAAACAGAGATTTATACTTACTGTAACCCCGTGTATGTATATATGTTTATCTATTGTAAATCAGTCGAACTTTGACTGCGTTATTTCGCAGCGGAGCGGAAATCTTCCATCAGCAAGCTGATTACGTAAGCCATTAGCTATCATCCGGCCCAGGATTAGCTCTTAAGTCGATGCACTTCAGCTCAGTGATTATTAATTATTAATGCTTGAAAGTGCGCCCTCACCCGGCTGACGCACGCACACGCGCTCGAGTAGCGATAGCTATAATAGCCCTAATGAGCTGAATTTTCCAGTATACGTCTGAAGAGCATTACCACAATCGTATACGATGGTATTGACGGTTCTCGAAATACGTGTAATGCAATTTTCGAATGACTGGAGAGCTGAGACTCTATGAGCGATGCACCTTTAAGCCTCTCAAGCAAGTTGCGAAGTAATGACTTGAGCGATATGGCAAAATATCAAAGAGAAAATATACAAGAAGCTCAATTTGTCTGTTTTAAATAGACACGTCAAAGTGATTAATATGTCTTTTACTACTTTTATGTACATATATATAAATGATACGTTTTTACTGAATAAGAAATAACGAAAAGATATTACGCCATTTACGCTCACGAGCTCTTTTACTTGTACGTACTCAATTATTCACTTAAGTACCACTTTTGTAAAATCACCTTACTAAAAATAGATATAAACGGAGCGTTTGGGAATTGAATTATTCGATTGGTCTCCAGCGGGCGCGCATAAAAATAAAACTTTAACACGAAGGCTCTCAGGAGAAACTTACGTCACATATATATATATATATATAAATTTCCGAAGCGTCATTTTTCACGCATATCCGGAGAATGACTCAGAACACATGCCGCTTTTGATATACTTTAACGGCGAGGCGGGAAAAAATTTAATCCTCCTCAAAATATTTTCCAAACGCAATCAAGTCTCGGCTCGCACGCACATACATAGAATTCAAGGGCCTATGGGGCGCCTCGCGCTTTTAAAATGCAGCCCTCCCCTGCGCTTCGAGTCAAATAAGTCGCTCTCGGGGCAAACTATACTCTCCCTCATCTTCGACAAGCCCCGCGCGAAAGAGAAAGAAGCGTATGGAGGTAAAGAAAGAAGGAGAAGAAGCTCGACAATACAGCGCAGCTTGTATGAAACTCATCAATTCCTCCTTTTCTCTCCGCGCTCGATTTCCCGACCTTTCCCATGCGCGCGTACATATATACTTATATACACACGAAGCCTGAGAAAATCTCGAAAGAGAGTCCCCCGAGAAATATACGCGCGTCCGCGCCCCGCTTATCTTCGGAAGCGCGATCTTGTGAAGAATTATGGGCTTTATTGTTGCAAGCTCGCGACGACAAACAAAAGGCCGCGGGGCGCGCTGATTACGCGCGCGGTGCAAGTCCTACGCGCCTGTTCGTTTTATCGAGCTCACCTTTGAAATGGCGCAAATTGACTCTCGATAGTCGTGACGGTGTATGTATATATATAATATAGCCTTCGGGGCTGTACCTGACGTCGCGTCTCGGACGCTGAGCTTTGTTTTCTCTTTTCGCGAGGAATTTTTTCGTGACATGGTCTTTATGAATTCTATACGATTGACGGCTCGCTGTTGATTTTGCGCGTTGGAATTTTCAAAGGAAAAAGGTGAACAAAAAATTACTAGTAGCTGCCATGTGCTTTTGTTTTCTTATGTAAATATACGTATTCGAGACGATTGTATATAAAGCACCTTGCGTCACGTTCAATACATTGCTGTAATTTGAATCAGCTCGATGAGCAGGTTTGATCTTTTACCGATTGAAATACATAATTGGAAAAGATTTTCATCGTGACATTATTATAATATTTTAAACTTTGAAACTTATACATCAGTAAAACGTAATTTTAAAAATATTCCCAAACAATTTCAATCAGTTTACTACGCATTACTACGTAAATGTAAAGTAATAGTTTTGTGGTAGTAGAAAATTGAAAAAATTTAACGAACAATTTTTTAATTAAAACTTTCAAATTCACTTCATTCGGACGAAAATTTCTTTAAAATTTAACTTTTGCCATACGCGCAGTCTCTCTCGTTCTCCCTTCTTTCCCTACATTCTACTCCTTCTCGCCGCCTTATCTTTTTTACTTCTCTTATCTTGAGAGCCGGACGACTGTACTCTTTCCTCTTTTCATTATTCTTTTACCTTTAATCTACAGGCCGCTTTGCGCTTATCTCGTCTTATCCGCCTCCTTTCTCTCTCCTCGTTTTCCTCTCGACTCCTTTGCTCTCATCTTCCTTCTTGCCTCCTCCTTCCTTCGTTAAGAATACATCGGCCGCGTGATATTACTCAAAAGGTAACATGCAGATATAAAAAGAAGGAAGGTTCAATCTTTTAACATCGCCTTTGTTTTCGAGAATCACACACACATACCCAACGGTACAAAAAAGTACTTATGCTCCCAAAGTGAAATACAAGAGCTACCTTGTGCCTTGTTTTTTATCGTAATAACCTAGATTACATCATACTATGTTTAGGTTTGTATTAATATTAATTCCGAGCTTAATAGAATAAAATTTTGTTTGCAATAAATTACTAAAAATATTCTTTTCACTTATGTTGTTACGTGTGAGTGATAACACTTGTTCATAAAAAGTGTTACTTTAGGTAACAAGACAATAGTAAGTAGAAGGTATCTATAATATTGTTCTTACTGAGTTGCCCCTGCTGTGCCTGTAACGCTGCTTCTGAACTGGTATGATATTCGTTGGTTATATATACGGTAAATGTAAGTAAATAAAATTTTGATATAAACTAGACTTCTCTTAAAGAATTAACGTTTGCATTTACCAGCTTATTGTTCTGATAAATCTTTATGGGCAGTATTTAACTTCGTGCTTATTTTGATCCATTTCGGTGCTCGAATTTCTACTATGAACGTTCATGAGAATCACTATACTTATTTAGAAACTCCGTTTCTCTAATTTTATTTAGTATATTTTTAAAATTCTATATGCAAGACCTTTCGTGACTAACTGATTATCCTTTAAAAAAGAGTCATTTCTCAACATATCTCTACACCCATAACACATGGCCCCAAGCTTGAGCAAAATAGGAAATCCAAAGTTATGAGCAAAAAAAATGTGAGTCATTGCTACAATAGCTGTTAGGCACTATACATCTAATTCCTCAAGGACTATAATGATAAACCTGCAGTAACTTCAGGCCGAATTATCTTATATTCTACTACATTATTACGATAATTACAGAGCTAAAGCAAGTCATATTTAAATCTCACTAGCTTTTGCCTTACGTATTAAAAAAAAAAAAAAGAAAGTACTTTTCATCGATAACAAGATAACTAACTTCTTCCATACGATTCCTTGCTTTATACGCGCGATGTAAACCCGTACTCTCAGTGCTCACCATTATACTCACATAATCGAAGCCCATCCCGGGCCGCGGGAGCAGGTTATTCGGCAAACAACCCTTCTCCTCCACCCCCTCTGTTTCCAACTTCTCTCTTCGCTCTCCACAAACCGCCCACTCGATCGTCATATCTTGCACTCGGCCGAATTTCCCGCCCCACGGTTATCCCGCAGCCAACTCTACCCCCAGCCCCCTTCAAAGTGTTGCTCGTTTCCATCGCTCCTCCTGCGTCTTGCCGCAGCACACGGACACGTGCGCGCTCCGAACGTGACTCGGCTGGACGCAGCGGTATCGCGCAATTAACCGCAACCCGCGCCCGCGCGCTATCTATGGTCAGCGCTCGTCTTGCTCGCAATCGGGATCGTCCATCTTCTCTCTCTCTCTCTCCTACTGCGAGGAGAGAATTTCCTCTACCTTGTTTCAACTAGCAGTGATTGTTCTCCTTGTTTTTCACTCGGTTCTTCAAGAGCGTATTTTCCATTGATGAACGGATGAGAGAATGGAGAGACAGAGAGAGAGGGAGAGAGCGTTCACCTCGGTGACAGCTGTCGAGGTGCGAAAATTCAATCTGCGAGAAGTCGATAATAACTTGTTACATAATTAAGTTTTCGCACGGGATCCCGCGCGCCCTCGATTATGTGCATTTCCATCTCTCTTACTCTTACCCAAGCAGCTCGCTCGGTCGCACCGCTGCTGCTGTTCTCGACGTTACTTCGTCGCACGTTTAATTCACCGCTATCGCGAGCGTGTTTCCGTCGTCGTACTCGTCGTCGGTGCCGCCGCATGGCACTGAATTATATAATACGGCAGAGGCAGTGGAGAGGTGCGAGCGCGGTCGCGTTTTTTATCGACGTGTAATTATCCGAAAAGGTTGTTTTTTCTTGTTTTTATTCGCAGCGCGTGTATGCACACGTTTATTAGAATTGAGGTGTGAGGCGAAAATGTTAATAAATCATCGTGTTTCGGAGTAGTCGCTGCTTTTTTCGGTATTTTTGTTTCGATGTGTTTTGATTGCGTTTTTTGAAATTACATTACGTAGAAATGGAATAAAAGTGGAGAATTTCATTATTAATTTTTTCGAATAAATTCACCGAAATTTAATAATAAAAATGATTTTGTCGTGCCGTTTGATTCATGAACAAATACCAATACCTTTTTCATTTACAAAGGCTTACCGTTTCAATTGTTAACCCAATTCATCCCAAATGTTCAAGATTTTTTCGAGTTTTTTTTTTTCATTAAGGGCTCAAAAAAAATGTAAAAGCACCATTTCTGATAGTTTGAAGCCTCCTTTTTTGAATGCCGTAGCTACAATTGGGCTACGACTTCACTAAGAAAAGTTATAACAATTTATTGCAAAAAAATCCGAAATTTCAATATTTTTTTCAGGAATGGGAATTTTCAAAATGATAAAGTTGTACGAGATCATCGCATTTGCTATAAATCGTTGAGTTTTTATGTTCTCTTCAAAACCCCGTTGGATTTTTTTTGTAATACATGATGGCGGCGTCAAGAT